>JARWKJ010000015.1:39756879-39769379 GCA_029959095.1 Rhinichthys osculus | reverse complement strand
ATTTGAGTTGATCTTTAATGGTCCCGCCACTGCTAATTCTGACTTTTGGTGGCGTGATGCGACTTGAAGGCAGCTTTACAAGCAAAGATGTGTTTGGGATACTAGCTTAAGCATAATGCACAATATAAACCGTTTAAATATGAGTGAGAAACATTATCTGCAGACATCCATACACATTTCAAACAGCTTTACGCTGCATTTATCATCATATGAGCTCATTACAGTATGCATGTTTAATTCTCACCTGTTGTCCAGTTATAATTGTGAAAATAAGTAAGATTATTGTGCATTTCTGAGTAGCTGTTCCGAAACCTCTCCGGCAGTATTTATAGTCCTCATCCGTCATGCTCATTATTTTCTACACTTTTAAACTGGTAACTTAAAGCTTACGAGGTCATCGAGATAGCTTTTACAAATTAATCAAATAATATAAAACAAGATAAAACAAATCAAATTCTATTTGTAGTCAGCGTAAGAGGAGCTGGTGTGTTTCGGCTTCAGAGGAGGCGCACAGGTCAAAGGTCATCAGTTAAATATCTCTATTCAGCCCTGATGTGACGTTAAGAGTGACACACACACACACACACACATACACTCTATTACAGAGTGACACACACACACACACACATACACTCTATTACAGAGTGACACACACACACACACACATACACTCTATTACAGAGTGACACACACACACACACATACACTCTATTACAGAGTGACACACACACACACACACACACACAGAAACGCACACACACTCTCTCTCTCTCTCTCTCTCTCTCTCTCTCTCTCTCTCTCTCTCTCTCTCTCACACAAACACACTCACTCTCTCTCTCACACACTCACACACACACACACACACACACACACACACATCCAATGTCATTGTGGAGAAAATTACATTGGATGGTTGTCTTTTGGTCAGTAGTGTAACGTTTCAGCTTTTATGAGGACTTTTGTTTTGTATTTACTGCTTGTTTTTATATAATCCTTTTATTTTTGACGAATGTTTCAGCATCACAACACCAAGAAGTCTGCAGGTGTTGGGATAAAAACTGCGTTGCACACTGACCTCCTGTGTTTTACACCAATAAGTGTCATAACTACTGGAAAACATGCTGTATGGAAATGTCTGATGCTTGAAGTGTGTTTATATAATGACCTCAGAGTTAGTTGGTGGAGAATGTATTTTTACATGGTCAATAAACATGAAATTATTTTTGTATAAACTAAAGACATGAAAACAACTGCACTATTATAAGAGCTGAAAACCTCCTTAATTTTATTTACATGTTAAAAGCCCTATTTCTGTATTTTAAGAGTGTATCGCACACGTCTGCCTCTATTAGAATCAGATCGTTCTGAATAAAGACAATTTTGCAGCAAATTATGTGTTTTTGTCTTGTAACTGAATTTGAAATTAAATGTATTTTTTCTGGAATATGGTATTTAGCAATATGTTAAAAACATGTTCGCTTATTATACAGTATAAAGGAACGTGTATTTTTAGGTGCTGGAACTGGTTTCATAATATAAAAAATATAAAAGTTTTGAGTTCTTTGGCATATAACAATAGCAGAACTCGTTCCATAAGGAATCATGCATCGAAAGTTCTGTTTAGAACCTTAATGGGGCTATTAAACAAAACATGTTTAATATTAGTGATGTTTTTATCGTTCTGATCTCACTTTATAGCCTTTTTATGCTTTTACATAAAGAAAATCTGACAGGAAAACTTTTGTGTTGTTTCACATGGGAAACTAGCAAAACAATTTGAATGTTGAACCATATCTTCATGTTCAACTAATATTAGTAAAAACAAATATTCCTTATTGTATGTTTTTTATATATGAATATTTAAAAACTTTTTTTTTTTTTTTTTTTTTGACTGTTGCATCCAGTTTTAATGAAATGCTGTTTAAACTTCTGTGACAAGTTTTGATAAATACAATTGTTGTTAAAAAAAAAGTGCATTACTGGGATAACCTAAAAAGTATGTGATTATTATGTAATGTATAATTAAGAGCCCAATTAAGAGTTTTTGAACTGTGACTGTTATCTAAGAGCTGGGGTTAATTCCCGTGTCGCCGTCACTCTCCGGTTAACGGCTCGCTGACACACACACACACACACACACACACACACAAGAGGAGATGTAGAACATATACGTGTTTTCTCCGGCAATATGGCGCGTGTGGCTGTGATTCTCCTGCTGGAGTTTAATGTAATTATGGGATTACACGTCCAGTCCTGCGCCTCTAAAGCTGCTCGTGTTTACTACACTGCCGCTCCGGTCCGCGGGACACAAACACAGCTCGGGGAACCGCAGAAATATGAATTAACTGGAGGTTTCGTGCTGGTTGCGTGTTAGAAAGGTCGCAGATTCACTTTCGCAGGGAGTGGATGAATTATCAGGACTTTTGATGGTTTCTTTGGAGTTACATTCACGGAAAGATGAACGTCGAGCGAGTGGAAACGAGGAAAACTTTATTCCGGTGAATCAGGAATTCAGTCATCCCACAAAATAAGGTATGTAAAAATAATTACTCAAATGTGATTATTGTGTTTTGAATAGATAAACATACGAATTATAGGCTTGAACATTTCAGTTCATATCGAGCATTAGCAGAATAATTGTAGCAAACTTGTTTTTTTATGCATCATTTGAGTAGTTGACATGAAAAAAGACAACAATGCAATATTAATCTATCTATGCATTATTAAGTAATATTTTTCATGTTTAAGTTTCTGATTGGTGTTTTTGTGTAAACTCCCTTGGCTTATATCATTGTTTTGCTGTCTTGTTTTTTTTTTTTTTTTTTTTTAGATAGGCCTACTTATCCTGTTGTACAGCACAATGCCCAACTACTGTTGTTTTTATTGTGCTATAAAAATAAAATTTGATTTGATATTTGGACTGGTTATTAAACATGCAAACTTTATTGCATGTAAATGTGTGCTTTTAAAAAACAATTTGACATCATTACTATTTATTTTACCTGCAAAAAAAATAGTGAGCAGTCACAGCACCTAAAATATGCTTATTCTCTTATCCATTCAGATTAATATTTTATATCTAAAATCAGAATAATTTTTTTTTTTATACAGAATAAAAATGAATAAATGCTCATTTATTTGTACTCCTAAATGACTTGAATTTAAAGGTATAGTTCACCCAAAAATTAGATTTACTCACCCTCAAGTTGTTCCAAGCTTGTATGAGTTTCTTTTTTCTGCTTGAGTTGTTCCAATAAATAACATGATTAAATGATGACAGAATTTTCATTTTTGGTTGAACTATCCCTTTAATAGGATACTGGTAATATAAGATGGTTCATCTGACAAAGTGCATTTAGACAAACCTAAAGTGTTTATTTATTTGACAGGATTCCTGGATGTTCCTGTGTTCCTACAAAAAAATTCTCTGATCAGTAAAACCGCACTGTTTCATCAAGTACCGCGTGGTTATGTCTCTATCGGCTCTACCGGAATGGAAGCAGCTTCTGCTGGAGAGAAAGCGAAGAGAGGAGGAGGAGAGAGAGAGACGAGAGAGGGAAGAAGAGGAACGGATGGCCAGCATGCCGGCCTGGAAGCGAGGGATCATCCAGAGAAGGAGAGCGAAGCAAGATGAGGAACGAGAGAGAGAGAGAGACGGAGGACAGCAGACTCCGGATGTCCTGGGAATCTCGGAAGACGTCGTCACAGAGCAAACGGATAGTAAACTCACACATCACCTTAAGACCGAAGTGCAAAAACAGATATCCAAAAAAAAAAACATCAGCCCCATCCAACAGAACCCCTTCATTCGTTCCGAGAACAGCTTACGGAGAGATAATAGAGGGAAGGAGGTGATTAGAGATGGAGAGAATGAGTATACAAAAACCACCAATAATAGTGGAAGAGAAAGGAATAGGGAAACTGAGATTTGGAGAGGACGGGATAGAGAGATGTGGTTTGAGAAGACGGGAAATAAAAGTGAGGGACGAGAGCGAGATCGAAGCACTGGGAGAGAAACCAGAGACGCGGAAATCAGCAAATCCCAATTTCCTCCGGGCGTAGGTCTCCGCACGATCCAGGCAAACAACATTATCATCATTGAGAGAGACATAAATGGTAAGGAAAAACCGGATAGGAGGAATAAGGAGGTGGAGGAGGAAGAAAAGAGGATGCGGATGGATTTGAGAGAGTTTCTGGCTTGCGGAGGAAGCGTGACGGAGATTAGGGCGTCGGAGGTATTGATCATCAAGCCATCTGTGATCGATGGGAAAAGAGAAACGGAGATTGCTGGGATGCCGGAAAGAGGGAGCGGTGAGGAACGTTTAGAGAGAGAAGGGATTTGGAGATCGATGCGCTTGACGTCGAGGACTGTCATGCAAAGAGCGGAGATATTTCTGAACCACAAGGATAAGGCGACTCAAGAATGTAGTGGACGGGTTAGTTTGCTGCTTAGTAAGTTTGGGGAACATCCCAAACCTCCGATGCGCTCCAAGAGCACGGATTGCTTCAACCGACCGGGAAAGAATCGGGATAGATACAGCACTGGAGACCTGTTTGTGCCGGAGGATCAAAGCACGGAGGAGACGGAAACGAGTCCGACTTCTAGGGGTGTTCCCAAACGCTCCTTCAGCTTCTCTGACCGTGTGGTTTCCCAACAGGAGAACCGTGAGGGAAAGACAGACTTTAAGATGATGGAAAGGACGTATTCTGATCGTAGGGTCAAGACACGGGTAACGGGCGCCGACCCATCGGAGATTCAATCGAGGTTCACCAGGAGATGGGGCCGACCCAAACACGATGAGCCGATGCTTGAAAAGAGACAAAAAGAACGAAGAGTTGAAAATAAGAATGACTTTGAATGTGGAGAAACAGAGGAACAGGCTTCAAGTGTGGGTGGAGAAGAGGGATTCACTCGGGTCTCCGTTAAAAACCAAGAGGGGGTCACATTCGCACGACGAATTCCCATCAAACAAGATGGGAGGGAGAGCAGCTCGGGAATAGAGATCAAGAGAGTGAGGGAGGAGAATGAGAAAGAAAGTAAACATAGAGAGAAGAGGGAAGAGGTGATGGTAAGTCAGACAGTCATAGAATTCAAAATGGAGGCAAAAACAGAATCAGAAAGGAGAGGGAATCAGGATGAGGAAACCGTCGGAGCTTTTACACAATCCCATGGTGCATATATCCCATCCTCAGATGACAGTACTATTGATTTCTCTGCAGAAATTCAGTGCAAATGTGTCAACACTCCCTTTGAAGATCCCAGTTGCCCGTCTACGGCCTACGCCGGACAAACTTGCCAAGAAAAACCCCTATCAGACGGAGAACTTAAGAGGGCAGGGAATGTGTTTCCACATGGAGATGCAGACAAGATCTCTTGTGAAATGAGTAAACAGGATCAAAAAGAGCATCAGAACTTTCCAAAACAAGCCACAGATGAAATAATTTTGACCTCACAACTCCCACAGCAATCTGTTACCCTGGGACTGAGCAAACTCTGCACCCAAGAGGGAGTCGCCATCCCCAGGACTGTGTTTTATGGGGTCGATATATCAGCAGAAAGGAGAGCGAGTCTCCCTGTCGGGGATGGACAAATGGAGAGGAGAGGGAGCTGGAAGGCCGGTCGACCTTTGACCCGAGTCGAGTCTTTAAAAGAGAGAATTCGTCAACAAGAGAAGGAAATACAGAAAAGCAGGGAGGATGATAAAGAAGAGGGCAACAGAGAAGCAGTCAGAGAACAGGAAGAAAACACACTACAGTCTGTCAGACCGTTTGACGTCACACAGGACGCTAGCATGGCAAAGTCAAGCCCTCAACTTCCTCTTCCTGTTTCTCTGTCGCTCTTGCAGAAGTCAGACTCGACAGAAAGAGAAGTAGGGGAGATCTCTATCCGAGACGCTTTCGAGAGCGATATCCACCCCGGGAACACGGAGAGAGAGACCGAACGCCATGTAGAGATCGCTTGGAGAACGCAAGACACTGACGGAGGAGACGAGAAAAAAGAGAGAGAGGACGAGCTGTTAGAGGAAGAGTATCTTCCTCCCTCTCTCTCTCCCTCCCCAACACTTTCGGACTCGTTAGACGCCATGAGCCGGATATATAACCTCAAGACTGTTGGGTCCAGGACTACAGTGTGTATCAGTGAGAGATCGGCGGATTTGCCCCCACATAGTGGACCTCAAGGTAAATACAACCCTATTAGACAAGCACCGTCACCGGATGTCCTACCAGAAACGGTAAAACTGTGGAATCATGGGAGGGACGGGGAGAAATCTGAGACGATTGAGTCGACAGGTGTTCAGATGGTACAGCGTCACGTGGAACGACTACAGCTGAGGGAACCGGAAGCCGGATGTGGTTCCCAAAACGACAGAAAGGTACAGACCAGAATGGAGAAAATACGAATTGAAGAACCGGAGGTCCGGGAAGCAAAAAGACCAGACATCTTAAGAGAAACACAAGCATCTACAAGTCCTAGATTTCCACAAGCCCAACAGAAAGTACCTCCTAAACAACAGTCATTCACAATCAACGCCCGCAACACCGAATCAACAACCAAACCTCCAGAACCAAGCTCTCCTTCGTCATCCTCGCCTTGCACCGCATCCCCTTCTTCAACCCCATCTCCACCTCTCTTTTCCATCAGAAGCGCCTCAGGTGGACCAGGTAAAAGAGGGACTACCATCACAATCACCCCTAGAAGACCTGCAGGGATATCTTCGCCTGGTAGCATCCCAACAGGGACTCCCAAAGCGGCGCCACCCGCCAATATTCCCACGCCTGCTCCCAGCAACACCAGGGAAACGGGGAAGAAGAGGTTTCCCAGAGCAGAGGAGATCGAAGTGATCGGAGGGTACCAGAACCTCGAGCGCTCGTGCTTGGCGAAGAGCAGAGCGACCACGAAAGCGGTGAGTGTTTTTTGTGTTTATGCATTACATTTACAACCAGATAATATCAAGGCAATATAACACTGAGCACGCAACATGCTTCACTTAGACTTAAAAGTTTTTGATTGGTAAGATTTTTAATGTTTTTAAAATAAGTCTCGTTTGCTCACCAAGGCTGCGTTTATTTGACTAAAAATACAGTAAAAACAGTGAAATATTATTACAATTTAAATCAGCTGTTTTCTATGTGAATATACAGTAAAGTGTAATTTATTCCTGTGATCAAAGCTGAATTTTCAGCATCATTACTCCAGTCTTCAGTGTCACATGATCCTTCAGAAATCACTCTAATATGAGGATTTGATGCTCAAGACACATTTATGATTAATTTATCTATTAATCAAAGAATCCTGAAAATAAATTGTACACAACTGTTTTCAACATTGATGATAATAATGAATGTTTTTGAGCATCAGATCATCATATTAGAGTGATTTCTGAAGGATCATGTGACACTGAAGACTGGAGTAATGATGCTGAAAATTCAGCTTTGATCACAGGAATAAATTACATTTTAAAATATATTAAAATAGAAACGTTATTTTAAATTGTCACAATATTTCACAATGTTACTGTTTTTTTTTTAAATCAAATAAACGCAGCCTTGGTGAGCAGAAGAGACTTCTTTTAAAAACATTAAAATTCTTACCTTTAAACGACAGTGTATATACAGTGAAATGAACATGCAACTAGCATAATGCAATGTGGTTGTGGTTTAGTGGGATTTCTAATTTCAAAGAAACACCTGCACTTACTTAGAAAGATTCCCAAGAATGAATCAAAGTGTGATCTCTCAATAGTCAGGCTATATATCTCTGTCGTCTTTGATTGTGGCCGAGGCAGTTGCTCAGTGTTAATCCTGGATAAGCCTTATCTCTCACGCCATCACAGTTCACAGGTGAAGATTTAACACATTTAAATACTGCATAAAAAAGCCAACTCAGAACATGACTTTGGGAAACACCTGACTCATTCTGCACTGTTCAGGAGTAGTTCAACACACCTTTAAAATTCACTTTTTAGCTTAAAAAAAAAAGAAAAAAAGCCCAAGGCTGGCTTTAACGTAGAGTGAGTCTAAGAATAGACGGAGGTTAATCTATTGCAGTCGTGGCTTCTTCAGTGCCTTAACCCTGACACTGTCCTGTCTGACCTAGACGTGTGTTAGTATAAAATGACCCAGAGAAGCTCATGGTGTAGCAGTTTTATTTTTAATGCTTAGTAGACCGGTTTGATTGAACTTGACTACTAATTTTATCTATAGGGTTTTAATCCACATGCCACCGAATCACACTGTAAAGCAAAAAAAAAAAAAATTATAATATGCAGTGCCGGTCAAACGTTTGGAAACATACGATTTTTAAATGTGTTGGAAAGAAGTCTCTGAAGCTCACCAAGGATGTATTTATTTCATAAATCAGTAATATTGTGAAATATGACTACATGTTAAAATATCTGTTAAATAAACAAATAAAAGAGCTGTTTTCTGTTTTAATATATTTTAAAGTGTAATTTATTCCTGTGATTAAAGCTAAATTTTCAGCATCATTACTCCAGTCTTCAGTGTCACATGATCCTTCAGAAATCACTCTAATATGAGGATTTCAGCATTTATTTGAAATAAAATCTTTTGTAACATTATAAATGTCTTTACTGTCACTTTTGATCAATTTAATAAATCCTTGCTAAACATTATACATTAAAATATATATTTTTTTAAAAATATTTCTTACCCCAAACCTTTGAATGGTAGTTTCATAGTTCCCACAAAATAAAAAAAAAACTGTTTTCAAGACTGATAATAATCATAAATGTTTCTTGAGCAGCAAATCCTCATATTAGAGTGATTTCTGAAGGATCATGTGACACTGAAGACTGGAGTAATGATGCTGAAAATTCAGCTTTGATCACAGGAATAAATTACACTTTACTGTATATTCACATAGAAAACAACAATTTTAAATTACAATAATATTTCACGATAATAAATAAATACAGCCATGCCCATGGTGAGCAGAAGAGACTTTTTTTTCAGAAACATTAAAAACTTTTGACTGGTACTGGATATGTGCAATACATTTGCACACACACATATATATATTTGCTCTATCTATATATTTTTTGCAAAGTAATAAATGCAAAGCTTGGTAATATATATCTCTGAGATTCTGAGCTTCCTTGTAAACTGCAAAATGATACAAAGACAATGTCCTTCTATTGCATTGTCTTCACTGTTTATACCAAAACAAAGAAAGCGCAACCAATGTAGTCTCTGTTTCCCGAGCGAATGCATCTAATGAGCCGAAAGACAGTCGAACGAATCCCTCACTGAATCCACCAGATGTTTACTGCGCACTATCATTGCTGTCAGTCACGTCTCACTTTTATTCTTGGGTTACAGCAGGAGGAATTAAAGTTCGTAGGGAACACCGGTGTGACCGCAAGCCATTTATGAGCCATCTGATAGCAGAATACATCAGTGAGGCTGACACACACACACACACACGATACACTGATGAACGCTTGGCTTCCCTAAACTAGCGGTGCAGTTCCTCCCTCGAGCTGCAAAAACACTGACACACACTCTTCTGGAAACTTTCACTTCTGGAAACAGATCACAACTAAAATCAGCAGAGTTTGCATGCGTGAGATATGTGGCCGTTGCGATGTGGGGTTTAATGGCTGATCTCATCAAACAAAGCGTTCTGGAGTAAGTGGGACACAGCGGACACAAAAGAGCTCAGCAGAGCAGAAACAGGGAACGCCAGAGTCTGGCAGCGTCTTCTCAGGGGCAGAAGAAGGACCTTTTCATTTAGTTGGGTTTTCACAGGGAGTTAATAGAGCAGTATGTTTGCATTGTGGCGATCAGCGTAACCACACACACACACTCACACACACACTAACTTCTGCCAGGAACCGGAGTCAAATGTACATCAAGAGAACACAATAATGAAACTGGACTCTTGAGCTAGAAGAACACACACGTTTATGATCACAATAATAAAACAATTGCTCTTCCAATTCAAGTGGAGAAAGCAAATTTCTGTTAGAAGCTACTGTGCAATGCTTATAAATTCACACCTCATTTCTACATTAGAATACAGTCATTTCATATTTGTTCATATATACATTATCATTAACGGCCTACATTTACTTTATTAAACTGGGGTTTGAGAGGCGAATGCAGGAAGTTTGGGAATTGCTGGAATGCAAAAAAATTCATTAAATCATAATAATAATAATAATAAAAAAGTACAATGAAGAATCAAATTAAACACACTAAATAAAATAAATATTTTATTTGTTTATTTGCATGTCATGTGACCATTAACTGACAATAGAGAACCGTGAACATGCTAATCTGTTTGACATATTAACTTAAAATCTTAAGAACTTCAAGTGAATATTTTAGCTTAAAGAGTTTCAGCTGCAAATAAATAAATAAATAAATAAAGTGTAGGAATCCCTGCAGATTGAACTACGCCAGCCTCGCACGACACCAGTTTCAGAAGTCAAACAATATCTGTGGAAATACACCACGTATCTTGATTTAAGGACGTTTACATATTTGTATGGAAAACAGGGCACAAATACTAAGGAAGAAGATCATTTTTGCAATGTACACAACATTTAAAGCCATAAATTTCTGCTAATTGTTAAGGCCTTAGTTTGTGTAAATTGTGTAACCCTGAATATGCTGATTTGAAGCTCAATTATTATGTTATTAGTGCTACTCAATTATTAATAACATTTCTGATTATTATTATGCTGCTTATACATTTGATTTTTTTCAGGATTCTTTGATGAATAGAAAGTTCAAAACAGAATTTATTTCATAAAATCTTTTGTGACCATATAAATGAGTTTACTGTCATTTAAAAAAAAGGTGCTGAATACAAGTATTATAATATATATCCCATACCTCAAACAGTTTCCACAAAAAATATGAAGTAGCACAACTGTTTTCAACATTGATAATAATCATAAATGTGTCTTGAGCATCAGATCCTCATATTAGAGTGATTTCTGAAGGATCATGTGACACTGAAGACTGGAGTAATGATGCTGAAAATTCAGCTTTGATCATAGGAATAAATTACACTTTACTGTATATTCACATAGAAAACAGCTGATTTACATTACAATAATATTTCACATTTTTTGCTGTGTTTACTGTATTTTTGATCAAATAAATGCAGCCTTGGCGAGCCTTTCTTTCAAAAACATTTAAAAAATAATTATTCCAAACAGTACGCTACTGTAAAAATATTCAATATTCAAAACTGCACATTAAAAGCAGAGCATTGCATGAAACGCTAAACTGTACACATGTATGAAGGTGATCCACGTGTATTTTTACAAGCGCAAACTAATGTGTGTTTTATTTGTCTGCAACATTTTAGGGTTTTTAAAGCAGTCTCGTGACAAACTCTCCGGCTACTTCCTCCTCAGATCTGTGTCACTTCCTGTAGCACACACACACACACACACACACACACAATGCATTCAACCAAGAGCAGCCTAAGTTTTATCAGTTCATGCTAATTTCAGTTCACGCGTTATATTAGACAGCGTGTGTGTGAATGTGTCTCTGCTCCTCAGTCATTACCCTGGTTTACACTCTGACCACATCTAACCTTCACTCTTCTGTTCATGCATGCAGAGACATCTCGAACAGTTCCCACAATGCATTGCAGCATCACCACCGACCCCCTGCAGATCGACTGACGTCAGTGTGTTAATGTTAAGCCGTGATAATGCTGCTTTCTCTCTGTGTCCGGTGTGTTAGTTCTGCGGTCTCTTCTCTTGGACGGTTTGCTAAGGGACTCGGCATGATCATGTTCCTCTGGGATTGTGGATTGAAGTGCACTATAAAGGCGTCTTCACTGTGACAGCTCGAAATTCAGTGCAAAGATACAAGCCAGAGTAAACTATACCTGTTCAGACCCATGTGAGCCCTCTAGTATAAAAGGGAGTCGCAATTGCAATGTGAATGCATTTATACCACCTTTTATATCCCCTGTTTTACACACATTTGCGTGTTTGTAGTTTACACGGAGACGATAACGGTATCGTTTTGAAAAACGTGCACTTTGAAACCCATTTATAAGAGTTTGCATTTTTAGGCCCCTAAAATGCTAAATGCCAAAAAAAAAAAATGCCAGTTTTCCGTTTTTACACCAGTGGATCTCTGAGCTGAGTGAGTGAGTGGAGGCGGGCCTCATTTTCATATTCATAGAACCACGTATTAGGGGTGGAGCGGTACATGTATTCATATTGAACGAAATGGTACGGGCGTCACGGTTCGGTGCACAAATTTACACGGAGAATACACGGCATAAAAATAAATAAAACTTGCGTGCAAATTAATTAATGTAATGCGGAACTACTGTTAGATACGCGGGTTCTTTAGGGACACATAATCTGTACCATCGGCTTAGCTCTGAACGCGCGTTCACTTCAAACGTTGGCTTTATACGCGCGTCCTATTCGCTTTGGACTAGCGTCGAACTAGACGCGAATTTGACGCTCTCTTCGCGTTTGGTGTGACCGCAGGCT
>JARWKJ010000015.1:39709379-39751879 GCA_029959095.1 Rhinichthys osculus | reverse complement strand
GAGAGTCAATGTTATTAGCGTTACCTAGCTATATCCGATCTTACCTTGCTGTCTTCCCTCGAAACATAGTAGCAAACTCACCGTGTCATTAAAAAATTAGGATAATTAGCTGTTTGCTCCTGATCCTCTATTAAAGATTAACGTTACACCTCCTCCAATGCCAAATCACACGGGTAGCCGTGAATCACGCGACACGTGGACATCTAAAATGTGCTTCAGAATTGGTAAGGACTACTAGCAGATTGAACCCGTTTTCTTAGGTATGTTCATTTATTCTGCACTTGTTTAGCCTATTTGCAGCCAGTCATCACTTAAATACACCTTTTCCCAAATCATTTCACATTCTCGATGAGCGGGAAAATCCAAACGGCTCCTCTCGCGCTGTTTAGTGTGTGACACCAACTGTTAAGTTTTGTTTTTGTTTTAAAGCGATAATCTCACCCCACGTGACCCCAATGTAAGTTTTAGCGCTTACAAAAAGTACTATAGTATGTTTTGAACATGGTAGCATTGTAATACCATGGTATTCGTGCCATGTTAATACCATAGCCTACTATATAAGATGGTTATCGGTACAGTGTTAGTATACATGGTAGTACCATCAATAGCCTACTGCTTTGTAAAGTCTACACAACCACAATCTGTGTTGTTTTTAAGTTTTATGTGTATTGTGTTTTAAAAGTAACCATTTCAACTAGGTTATATGCCAATATAACGGACTTGAATGTTTCTCAAACCTTAAATTCTAGACTGGTTTGTCAATTACGCATAAATACCACCACTAGATGTCAGCAGAAGACTGAATTCTGTGGCAAACTTCATGCTTATCATAAAGAGGAAAGATTTTGCCTGCTTCCATTAATCGGACCCCAAATGGGCCTGATCACATGATCTCTGAATCCCTCCATCACCATCTCTACATGTCAATCAACAGCCATTTTTAGAGTGAGTGTCTCGACACCTGCTCATGATGGCCCTGCTCCGGGACTCTCATCAGCTCTATTCCTGCTCTATAATCACCCGGTACTCGTTAAGACCTCTTGTGTAGTGATTAAAAAGGGTGTAAATATATGCTCTGACAATGATTCCAGTATGATTCTGCACTAAATGATGCCTCAGGAATTTGATCGGGTTTGATTATATTCGATTTGATTATTTTGGATGTCCCTCCACATTTATGTCGTGAGCATATTTACAAATATTTTAAAATAGTTAAATATTTTACATTGTAGTATAATAATATTAACAATATTAATAGACCTGAGGCAGCCATTTTGTTAAGACAGTGTCTTTTAGTATAGAATTTAGCCTACGTTTTTATGTAACTGATTTTTAAAAGTTATGAACTGTCAAGAATTTTTTTTAAGACTAGCGGTTTATGCAAGCGGCCATAAGTTGATTTTACATCTATATTTCCAGGCATCATATTTTTTTTATAAGAAATGAATGCATTTATGATTATATATATATTTTAATTCTGTAGTAATTGCATTGGAATTTCATTGTCAGACTGATGCATAACGGCAGATTTCTGCATCCCTATTATAGATGTTGTACAGCGTCAGTCTGATATTGTATTAGTTTAACAGCAGCTTGATTTACAATTCATTGCATTTGCAATTTTGTCTTTCTTCTTGTCGTTTTGGGGCCTATTTGAGCATATGTTGTGTTTTCTCTTTGCTTTATCATGCTAATTTCCACTTACCATGTGATTTGTGCTTTTAATTTGGTACGAAACATCTGCTGAGAGCATAAACATTAAGAGTGATTTTTAAGGCATCAGGTACAGATTGCTGTTAATCTCATCCCATGATCCCAAAAGTTTCATGTCTTTTGAAGGCTCCTGTGCTGTATTATGTGTGTGTTTTTACTGAAACTTGTTCGTATACAAATGCATATGTCTGTGTGTATAATGACAGCACATCTCTGTGTTATAAAAGCGGTGTGCTGTCAGATGTGGCTTTCTCACTGTACATGGGGTTCAGTCTGGAAATAGTTCTGTTCCCAAAAGGCAAGTCACACCACCGAACACGGATAGCTCTCACAGACACTCGCACCAGTTAATTACACCTCGATTGTAGTTCTGTTCAGATCCTTGAACACTCACTGTGTACCTGATGTGTGTGTGTGTGTGTGTGTGTGTGTGTGTGTGTGTGTGTGTGTGTGTCAGATCCACAGATTGCATTGCTCTACCTGAGCGCACCTTTAGTTTTCACCATGTTGCACAGATATGATGACTTTATTAGAGCTCATGCAAGCCAAACTTTCGTTAATCTTTGTCATAAGCTTTAGTTTTTTATAGACTATTCATCCTCCTTGACAAATAATGGTAATAATAAATAGATAATAAAACACTTTACAAAATGGTTCATTAGTTAACATTAGTTAATGCCTTAACTGACATGAACTAACAATGAGCAATATATTTGTTTCGGTATTTATTAATCTTCGTTAATATAAGTACAGCTGTTTTCATGTTAGTTCACAGTGCATTAACTAATGTTAACAAATACAACCTTTGAATTTAATAATGTATTAGTAATTGTTGAAATTAATAGTTCATATTAACTTAGGTGAACCTTATTGTAAAGTGTTACCCAAATAATTCTCACAACTTGTTCTTCATACAGTTTATCTAAAGAAATCTGATAAATGTGATGCTGGTGCATTTTATTCCCACCAGCTTGAATGCACTACAGGTCAATATTCTCCTTTCAATGGTGAGCTTGTAGAATAACACATTTTATTGTCAACATTTTATTGTTGCACTTGAAAAAAACATCGATTTTGGCTTTTATATACGTGTCATACAGAGCTGCTGTCAGGAATTTGAGCGGATGCGAGCTGCTAGTCACCACAATGATGCAATGAGTCTAAAACACTTCAGTGCCAGAGCCTTTTAGGAACAGAGACACACACTCGTGTACAAACATTAACATGAAGTCTTAAAGGAATAGTTGACCATCATTTATTCGCCTTCATGTTCTTCAGATCAGATCTTTATTGATGACTTCAGTGTGACGAATGAGAAGCTCGGGTAGTTGCTGTTTGTCATGCAATGAAGATGGATGTTATTTATTGAGCATCATCAATTATGAATGCATTGCATTATATTTCAGGTCTAAAGCACGTGCATTTTTGTCTTTTGTGCAGTCACTGAAAGCTCATTGTGCGTTTCTCTGAAGAAAAGACGTCATAGGTTTGGAACAACACTGTACAAAATGCAAAAATGTACGGTGAATGCTACGGTGAAACACTGTTAAACCATTACATTTACAGTTTTTGGAAGTGAAAAAGAACAAGTCATTGTATAATTTACAGTGAAAACCCGTAAACTGACTCCCACAATTCCCTGACACTTCACATTTGATGTGTTTTTGTTGAAATTACTGTTTCTTCATAGTTTTTCTTAGGTTTTTCTAATCTAAACCGTTATGGACATTATAGGGTTTTAAGTTACATTTAATGTTGTTAAATTAATGTTTATTGCATTTTTTAAACTCCATGTGTGTCCCCATGATGGTGTTTAGTGTGTGTGAATGACTCTGTGCAGCTTCTTTTTATTATTAGTATTACCTTTCTTATGATAAAGCTGTTTGTGATGAGCTTTGATTGATCATGTGACTCGTATCTCCACTGTGATTGGTGGTTGTCAGTGTATTACAATGATACAAAACAGATATTAGTTATTTAATAGGTCGGTAAATTAACATGATATCAGATAGTGAAATACGTATTTTTACTGTAAATTATAAGTCTGTAAAACCTAAAATGTTGCCACCGTATTTTTTTACGGTAAATTTCTGCCGGTTTTTGGTACATTTCTGAATTTTTTACAGTGCATGCGAAAGGTAACTTTCCCTTTAAACAGCATTTATCTGTGAGTGTTTGGGAGTTTTGAGCTGGATTTGATCCAGGAGTCTGTGCTCGAGGGAGAGAGAACAGCTGTTTCGGGGTTTAATCTGAAGGGTTGGTGGTCTGGTGTTGTGGTCAGAGTTTGGAGTTGGTATCTGGAAGGTTGCAGGTTTAATTCCCACAAGGACTGACCTATGAATTATCACCATTGTGTCTGTTATCAAGACACTTAACCTCAGGTTACTCCATGGAGATTGACCCTATAATAAATTAATGGTGTGATACTGTGGCACGTCAGGGGGAAATCACAGGAACTGGCTCTGGTGTAGAAATAAGATTTAGATTCGACTTTATCACGGCCAGTTGCATTATCTGGTCTTGATCCTGTTGCTCATTGATGAATGATGAAGTCTCTTAGGCTGCATTAGTTTGATCAAAAATACAGTAAAAAAAAATTCAAGTGTAAATCAGCTGTTTTCTCTGTGAATATACAGTAAAGTGTAATTTATTCCGGTGATCAAAGCTGAATTTCCAGCATCATTACTCCAGTCTTCAGTGTCACATGATCCTTCAGAAATCACTCTAATATGATGATTTGCTGCTCAAGAAACATTTATGATTATTATCAATGTTGAAAACAGTTGAAAACAGAATTTTTCCCCCCGGGATTCTCATTAATATGAAATATCAATAAATGTCTTTAATTTTTATATCAATTTCATGCATTTTTGCTAAATAAAACTATTAATTGCTTTCAAAAAGAAATTTCACCGACCTCAAACATTTGAAAGCTATAGTGTACCTCACAAACTAACAGACATCATGAGCGAGAAACACATTAAGAAATATATTCCAAATCATATTTTTTTCAAATGCTTTCACCAGAAGTGTGTGATAGTTGACCTACAGTAGTTCAGTCTCTCTGCTGTAACCTGAGGTTAAGTGCCTTGTGCAAAGACAACGCTGAAGGTCATAGGTCAATCCTTGTGGGAAACAAACCAGCAGACTTCCTATTACCAGTAGCACACCATCCAGTAGCGAACACCCATGAGCTGGTTCTCTGGTTCTCCAGGATCCTGTAGGTCTGTCGTAACTGGGGCCAAAACAGGGTCAACAGTTCAGCTCCGGAGGGGCCGCCATCTGCTGACATGTGATCATACTGTGTGCATTATGAGTTTTTTTTACATTTCACCATCAATTATAGGTGTATCGTGTCACAATATAGCGGGATACAAAAATGCATCAATATGAATCATGGATAGTTCACCCAAAATAAACATTACTGTGTGAGGAAAAATTCAGTGTTTTAGTGTCAGTACTACATTAAACTACTATATACACTCACCGGCCACTTTATTAGGTACACCTGTCCAACTGCTAGTTAACACTTAATTTCTAAGCAGCCAATCACATGGCGGCAACTCAGTGCATTTAGGCATGTAGACATGGTCAAGACAATCTCCTGCAGTTCAAACCGAGCATCAGTATGGGGAAGAAAGTTGATTTGAGTGACTTTGAACGTGGCATGATTGTTGGTGCCAGAAGGGCTGGTCTGAGTATTTCAGAAACTGCTAATCTACTGGGATTTTCACGCACAACCATCTCTAGGGTTTACAGAGAATGGTCCGAAAAAGAAAAAACATCCAGTGAGCGGCAGTTCTGTGGGCGGAAATGCCTTGTTGATGCCAGAGGTCAGAGGAGAATGGCCAGACTGGTTCGAGCTGATAGAAGGGCAACAGTGACTGAAATAACCACTCGTTACAACCGAGGTATGCAGCAAAGCATTTGTGAAGCCACAACACGCACAACCTTGAGGCGGATGGGCTACAACAGCAGAAGACTCCACCGGGTACCACTCATCTCCACTACAAATAGGAAAAAGAGGCTACAATTTGCAAGAGCTCACCAAAATTGAACAGTTGAAGACTGGAAAAATGTTGCCTGGTCTGATGAGTCTCGATTTCTGTTGAGACATTCAGATGTTAGAGTCAGAATTTGGCGTAAACAGAATGAGAACATGGAACGATCATGCCTTGTTACCACTGTGCAGGCTGGTGGTTGTGGTGGTGTAATGGTGTGGGGGATGTTTTCCTGGCACACTTTAGACCCCTTAGTGCCAATTGGGCATCGTTTAAATGCCACGGCCTACCTGAGCATTGTTTCTGACCATGTCCATCCCTTTATGGCCACCATGTACCCATCCTCTGATGGCTACTTCCACCATGTCACAAAGCTCTAATCATTTCAAATTGGTTTCTTGAACATGACAATGAGTTCACTGTATTAAAATGGCCTCCACAGTCACCAGATCTCAACCCAATAGAGCATCTTTGGGATGTGGTGGAACGGGAGATTCGCATCATGAATGTGCAGCCGACAAATCTGCGGCAACTGTGTGATGCCATCATGTCAATATGGACCAAACTCCCTGAGGAATGCTTCCAGCACCTTGTTGAATCTATGCCACGAAGAATTGAGGCAGTTCTGAAGGCAAAAGGGGGTCCAACCCGTTACTAGCATGGGGTACCTAATAAAGTGGCCGGTGAGTGTACAATGTTGAATATAATGTATGCAATGGGGGAATATCTGTGTGTCCTGATAATGCCAAATGTCACCAGTAAAAAGTGTCCGACATTATTTTAAATATATCTAGTCAGTGAAAGAGTTCAAGCATATTTGTCTAAAATAATTCAGTATTTTCAGCTTCAGAATCATGAATATTGTTGTTCTGGTGTCTCTATTGTCTGTGCTTTGGGTTTCAGCACCAAGTCCAAGAATATTCATTTACACACACAATGCAATATCAAATTTAGCATAACAGTACATTTTTATCATATATCTTGGAGTATCGCAAAAATATCGTATCGTGAGTTCAGTATCGTGATCGAATCGTGACATGAGCGGATCGTTACACCCCTACTATCCTTGCTTATAAATTACAGTATTCACATTCGGGCTTGGGTGAATATATCACTAAAACAATAGAAGTCAGTGGTAGAAAACTAACGTGTGTGTATGTGTGTGTGTGTGTGTGTGTGTTCAGGTTGGAGGTTATCAAGTGTGTTGCGTTGGTTCCCCGAGGTGATGAAGAGATAGCATCCCTCTTTCCCTGGGGCGCTGAGGGATGGAGGGATGATGTTTCTCTCTTTTTTCCAGTGGTTTGGACCCTACAGGGACGTCCTAAATCTGTAGGACGCTCCTCAAAGTGCCAGTGCATTGATTTCAGCCACCGCGGCTTTCCAGCCCGCCGGCTACGCCAACACGCTCCCTGTGCACACACACACACACACACACACTTGACTGGAACTTGTTTGCGGTCATGTTGGAAGCTTTAGTGCTCTGTGTGTCTGCTTTGGGCTCTGGGGATCCACAGGGGGCGCCGGTACCGAACCACACCCGACCCGCTGTCCTGACCCACAAACTATTTCATTTTTACCTTTAAGTGTTGTTTTTTGATGTTTTAATGTGGTGTTTTTAATATGCTTTAAGACAAACCATGTGTAAATTCATCAGTCGACAACATCGACCCGATTCGCCATCCTGACCCACAACCACTGAACGTCTGTGTTCTTAGTGGAAGACTGGCAAAGTTCATTTATTTTTTATGTAATAGCTTAACTTTAGCCAGTTTTTGTCATATTTTATTTTTTTATTCCAATTTGATACAAACGCCCTATGGTGAAAATCCAGCGTTTAATGTTATTTATGTGTCTATGTGGTGTGTTTAATACGCTTTCAGACAAACCATGTGTAAGTTCATAAGTCGACAGCATTGCTGAGTATTTCCTCCTTAAAACTGCAGTGAACCAAAGACAGTGTCAAAAAAACGGTTTGAAATCGCTGGTGTTTCTGACGTCACAAACGGACTTGTAACCAATCAGATCAACGTGTGATCGTCAACCAGTGGATCTCTGAGCTGAGTGAGTGAGTGGAGGCGGGGCTCATTTGCATATTCATAGAACCGCGCCAGTTGACCTGCATTGCCCACATGCATTGAGGAATACAGTACTTGTGCACAATTTGGCAAATGTAGTTGGTCATCCAGGTTCATAATAACGTTCTATGTGTTAGCATCAGTTAACAAGAACTAGCAATGAAAAATACTATGGGTCTATTAATCTTAGTTCATGTTATTTTCAACATTTACTAATACATTATTAAAATCAAAAGTTGTATATAATTTAATATTATTTAATGGACCTGAGCTTACATAATATAACAATGAACAGTCGTGTTTGTATTAACTAACATTAACAAAGATGAATATGTGACAAATGTAATTAACTTACATTATTATTGTGAAGTATTAGCAGTTTTTCATGCATTCAGAAAAGTTGCACATGATGCATAAAATACCAATGCAGAAAACAAGAAAAGTACAAGTATATGCTGTTCTGAACATCTTCTAAATCAGTGCTGTGTGTTCAACGTTATGCAGATGTTTGATTTTACAGTATGTGTGTGTGTCTTTTCTCGGTGTGTGTGTTGGGGTTGTTCTCCAGCGGTAAAGCCCGGACACTCCCAGGACGGCGAGGGGTGTCTAAAATCAATTCAGTGTTAAGTGCAGGTCTGAGCAGGGGACAGATTCAGGCCCCAACACTGTTACTCACACACCGCTGACCCAGACGTTACACACACACACACACACACACGCCAGACCTGACCTCCTCAAATCATCCTGATCAACCTAATCTGAAAACTGATCTCAGTTCTGTCTCTCGTTCTTACTCAATCCTCGTTAGTGGACTGTATCTCTGTGTGCTAATGATGTTTGAGGGTCTTAAAGGGATCATCACCCCATTGTCATCATTTTATCACCTTCATGTTGTGGCAAATCTGAATGACTTTCTTTCAAACCAGACTGATCTCATGAAATGGCGTATGTATGACACGCCAATTCGTATTTCCATTTTTGGCGTGCTATCAACACGCATAATCGCTTTTCAGCGTGTTTATCAACGCCCTTGACTTAACGTTATATTAATGTATTATGTATATATAAATATATGACCTACCCCAACCCCGTCCCTAAACCTACCCGTCACTGGGGTTAATACCATTTATGAGTGTTCTCCTACCATCCTAGGAAAAGAAATATCGCTCCACAGATGTAGATATAGATTTTGCTTCGTTTCGCTCGGACATTTAACGGCGTACACATACACGCGGAATCACTCGGACATTTAACGGCGTACACATACACGCAAAAGATTTCGGCGTGGACATACACGCGGATATCTCAAAATGCGTATAGATAACACGCCACTTGAATTGAAAGTGGCGTGTATGTTTACGCAAAGTCATGATGTCATGTTGCTCAAACAGATGTTCCATACAGTTATTATGATCTGCATGAGAGAGAGACAGAGAGTAGTTAATTTTGATCAAATTAGTAATTTCTTAATTATGCTAATATGACTTCATACTCACATCATTCAAAAGCGAAAGTTTTTGTTTATATTCTGTATGCAATGGATAACCCGTGATATATAAACATTCCATATTATATTTACAGTTTTCATATAGTAAAAACTAAATTGCATAAACAAAATTTAAAGTAATGCTGTGTGACGGCATGAAAGGTCACATGTTTTCCCCCATTCCTTGCTATTTTTTTCGTTTGCACTAACTGCATGTTTTCCAAAGTTTTACACCTTAAGTAATTATTTTTGACGTTTACTCAACTGAGACTAGAGTCATATCAGTGGCGTATAAAGCTGCTGCGATCACATGACCAATGGGATACTGTACTTTATACATTTTGTAACCAAGAACCTTTGCTTTTGCATGAAACAACGCTGATGGATGCCAGTATAAAATCCAAAACCACTGTCATATTAGCTATAGACAAAAAATTACTTAATAGATCTTATAGTCAAGTTAAACGCCATATTGAATTTAACGTGGATGAAAACAGGGTTCAAATGCACTGTAAATCTATCCATCAGATTCATTATCATTCCTGTCAAACATTAAACATCGCACTACCCTGACTAAGGTCAATGCTTCATGCTTAATGAAATGCCTTTGATTTAAAAAAAAGAAAAGAAAAGAATTAACCCTTTACTTTCCTAATCTCAATTTATTGTAGGCTAATGATTCAGGCCTTCTCCGAGCTCCCGCTGTTTATGATGTACCAAACCCCGTTCTAACATAAAGCCAATGCCGTGTAAAAGCAGTTTGGATCACTTCTTCTCTGGGAATCCCTTCAGGTGTGTGATGGCTCGGGATCAGACGGCTCGTGTTTTCCTCTCCTCGTTTACATGCTGTGACTCTCGACATGCAGAGCGCAGGTAAAGTGTCTATTGATTACTGCAGTTCCTGCATTAATGCGTGTTGCTGTCGCAGTCGATTGACTTGTTGTAAGAGTACAGTTCCTGTCCTCCCAATGCTCAGGGTCATGTGTGCATGTGATCCATTAGCTAAACGAACAAGACAAGATCAGACATCCTCGAGGACTATTCATGAAGAGTTCAATCTCAAAGTGCCACGACACAAGGAGAAAAAAACAACAAGTGAAAAAAATGTGCCACCAGCTGTATAGATACTGGCATGGGTCATTGAAAACCCCATTAACTACTTATAATTGTGCACATGTATCATTGAACTCATCTCCACATAACTTTGAGTTATTCAGCATTTGTTTGCTTGATGAGCACAGTTTGATGTTGATGAGGTGTTACCTGTTGTTGAACCAAGAAATTAAAGGTGCAGTACGCAATTTCTGAGAAAGGCTGTTATTATTTGAAATCACCAAAACACGCCCTCTTCCCAATAGGCTTTATGCCGAGCGTCACGTGACCAAGCCGGAAAACAGATCACATTGCTTCCGATTCAAGTCTTTTGTATGTGCTTCATGAAATTTTTTGCGGTTTTACTCAAGATAACTTAAAAGGAGCAAGCAAAAATGAGCATAACCAATGTCCCTCGCATGTGCAGATTGATATTTAAAAGTTTTTTATTTTCCTTCTTCACACTAACATTTAGATATTTAAATAGCATAAAACACCAATAACAAAGTGAACTTAGTAGGTTAGCTGATTACCTTAGATATCGTAGTTAGTTCTTACGGCCGTTAACACTTTCTCTGACAAGCGGATGCAATGAGACCCGTTTTCCGGTTTGGTCACGTGAAGCTCGGCATAAAGCCTATAGGATCACACCCCTAACTTGATAGCTCCGCCCCAAAATTCATGAACACTTCATGAGACTGCAAGACCATGACATCATCCGTAGGTTTCTGAAGAGTATTATTGAAGCTCAAAGTGGGCGGGGCCGGTCGTCGCCATGTTGGCAGCGTCACTCCCGGATAAACGAAAGTGGGCAGCGAGGCGGATTAGCTGAGGTGACGTGACGCTGACAGACAGCAGACAAACGGCTAGTAGTGACATCAGCGGCAATCCACATGTCACTCAAGTGGCCACACCCTTAATTATGCACAACTTTAGGGCTTAATATCATTTAAACGGATGAGTAATAAAAAAAATTCACCGCCCTCACAGTCGTCATGAAGGGCAAACTTAGCTATATAGACCAAAACCACTTTTTGTACCAGACTGTAAACATGTTTTCTTCTGCTGTAAAGTTGGCATTAAAGTTGTAAAGCATTTTAACATGAAGGTTTATGGGATTGACTCTCTTTTGGAGCCGGTCTCTAGCGGCCAGTCGATGAATTACAGTTTAAGTCACTTCCATGTTGGATTCAAGAGAGAGACCGGAAGGTTGCCGCTTATTTGCAGCGCATCATAAGTGGAAACGCCCCTTACTGCTGATTGTCCACAGGTGTTTTGGTGCTCCGTCCAGGGCTGTGTTTCCCAAAAGCATCGTAAGCCTAAATTGATCGTAGAGACCATTGGTGGCAATTGTTCCACGATCAACTTATAGGTTTACGATGTTTTTGGGAAATGCAGCCCTGATCCACTTTCAACAGCTTCTCAGAAATCGCTTACTGCACCTTTAAGAAGGGACATGATCAAAGTCTTGAGGCCTATATACTTTAGTTTGTGTTGCATTTGCTATACTGCTAGGAAGAGGCAGGTAGTTACTGTATGTTGAGGGGGGACATTCTTAATCTAGAGTATTTCTAAAAAATTAAATATAAAATGATATGCCTCAGTGTACAAGATGATGTCATCAATATTTTTGTTCAGTAACTTTAAAATGTGCACCACTATAGCATTATTTTGTTATCTTTTAGGGGTACACAAGCATATCCATCTTATGCATTTCCATATACACATTTTGCATATCCAACACGAAAGTAAGCTGACAGGTAACTGTGAGGGAATGACACCGGAAGTCACGCACATTGGTTATAAGGTTAAAAATAAGGTGGATAGGTGACGTCAAAGCTAACAGACATGGTCTGGAAGAAACTAAATGAAGACAGAAATACGGTAGTCAACATTTGAAGTGAATCAAAAAAGTCCATCAAAGTTGTCCTAAAACAAGAACGGGTATATTGTTCAAAATGAATAGGCTATAAGTATGATGAAAGGGTTTGATCGTGTTGACTAGCCTAGCTAAAACACTGTTTTCATATTTAAACCGTCATACTTTGTGTGCTAATACTCAGGAAGTAAAAAAAGAGCCTGTGATCTCGGCGATCCGGTCCGGGATTCGCTGACACGAGTGTTGAAGGAGAACTGCACATTTATAGCCCCGCTACCCCATCTTACCCGCCCGGGGCAGATGATCTCAGCGCCATCAGGAGCTCGGCATCATTACAAGGTGTTAATTGGAGTTAGTCGGAGTCTTCGCTTTCTGTCAAGAAGTCTGACAACAGAATTCATTAGACTTAAAAATACCGGGGCATTGAAATGAACTCAAGAGGGATTCGCTGATGAGGAAGGATTGCGAGCTGACAGACAGAACAGTGCAATTCTCCTCAAACATGCCAAAAATGAGGCCCATCCTCGTGCATCTCGCTTAGGAAGTTTATCAGCTCGACCATCTTATCATATTTGATGCGTAATTTTCACACTTTCATTGAGCCTCTTCCGAAAAATATAGCAGGAAGTCACTTGCCTCCTCAATTAAGAAAATTGCATGCGTCAAAAATGTGGGTCTTAAAAAAAGAAGGGTGTTTAATGATATTAATGCATTTAATTTCTTCTATTAAAGGGCTTTTTAAAAACAGCTGTTTTTGCAAAGTAAACTTTTTTAGATGAGTTTCATCACAATTATAGGCTGGAAATGCATCCGATCCATCCTTTATTTTTTAAGAGGCTTCTGTTCTTCGCTGCTGTTGCTGATTTGAACAGTAAATGTGTTATAGTTCTTGGACATAATGTTGGACTGTTTAATGCATTGGAAGTAAGATTGTGCGGTCACTGTAGGCTACAGAAACGCTTCTAAATGTGTTTAGCACATTTAGTCTGAAAAGGAAAATGTAGGCTATTTGAGTCAGTTTCAACTAAAGCGCAGAATAGAGAATAGTGGCCATAAAACAGAAAATGAGGAACCGCAGTGACTTCCTCTGTCAGTTCACCCAGCAATGCGTTTCGTATGATCCGAAATAACTCCTGGAAAAGCTGCCGAATATACAGGCGACAAACTCCTGTTTGACAAAATAAAGAAAAACGATTCGCGCGCCTTCAAATAAAGACATAACGGTGCGTTTGTGGTTGATTGAAACAGATTTTCAGAGAATTGTTCAGTACAAAGATTGTTTTCGAATTATTTAGAACATTATTAGTCAAAGATAAATAAAATAAAACCAAAACTTCATTGAAAAAAATTAACACTGATCTTTGGTTTATTACACAAATTGTGGTTATTTCTTAAATGGCTGTAAAACGTTTAAATGTAAGAATGCAAATTACATTTTAAAAACAACGAAAAAACTATTTTTTCTGTGCTTTACAAACGTTTTGCTCGTTCCCGCAAAATTGCAGATTGTTTATGAAAATGTAAAATGTTAGAAACTGACCGTTTAAAACAAGACAACGTTAAGTAAATTAACGAATTTAATTTTCGTATTTTTTTTTATATAAATAAAGTCCATGAATAAATGTAGTTTTAAAATACATTTTCGTTAAATAAAACATACAGCAGAGAAACACAGACAAAGAAAGTATGAAAAGCACATTTTATTTCACCTTTCATAACAGTGCCATGAGAACATTTGTACAAGATACATCACAATCTAAAGTGCACAAATACTGTACAACAGAGGGATCTTAAATAAAAGGAAGAAGGAGAAAAAAAAAATCACATTATGGGCTTCTTATAAAAATAAGATTAAAAAGGGCATGCTTTAAAAAGAATACAAAGTAAAAAACCCAAAAAAAGAAGCGTTTGTATTCCACAAATAAACAAGCACAACCGGGGTGGCACGAAAGCTTTGGCACTTGCAGATTAAAAGATTAAAAACACAACATGGTAGATCACTTCAAACAAAATAAGAGATAAAGAGAGAATTGATAAATGATCTGGAAAGCAGTTTTTAAGGGCTTGTATAGAAGGCGTAATAACCCATGGCTTTATGGCTCTCTTTGTTGTACTCCTCCGAGCTCAAGTCCTCACACTTTATAGTGGGCGAAGCGTCCGTACTGGATCCGCCGGGCGAAACGCGCCTCCTCTTACACGCCATGGCGTATCCGCTGGAGTCGCCCGAGTCGACGACCTTCAGCACCGGCGGAGCCTCCATCCAGGGGGCGGTGGTGCCGGCGGTCGGGGCCGAGGTGGAGCCCTCGTCCTGAAGCTTGTCTTTAGAGGTTAACAGGTCGTCGGTGTAGGCCGGAGGACTCGGTCGGGGTGACCAGGGCAAGCCGGTGGTCATCTTCCGCTGGTACGAACTCCTGCTGCTCCAACCGGCCGCCATTGACGCGAAGGCGGAGTCGGGGTAGTAGCCGAGCGCGTGAGGACTCTGCAGCGGAAGCGGTTTAATACCGTACGGCAGGAGACTGGACGCCGAGTACTCGCTATCATAGGACAGGTCTAGTTTGGTGGATGCACCGCTCTGTTGGACGGGCCCTACGAACCAGCGCTGAGCCGAAGCCGCGCCGGAGGCCGAGTCTTCGCTCTGAGGAGAAAGCAGGCCGTTGGTTTGCGGCACGGCGCGCTCGCTGCCGTAGAAGCGGTGGTTTTGTGGCAGGTTGTTTACAAACTGGTCTTGGAAGAAGGGCTGCATTGCATAGCGGGCGCCGGGGACAATCTGGTGCGACCGCGGAGAATCAGTAGGAGAGGGCGTCAGTCTGTCGCTCTCTGGAGCCGTGTACATCCTGAGAGAAGAGAGAGAGAGAGAGAGAGAGAGAGAGAGAGAGAGAGAGAGAGAGAGAAACTGTTAGCAATTTGTCGCATTGCATTCTTTAACAAGAGTCAATGTTTGTAGACACGCTATTAGATCATTTTAGTAAATGCATTAACTAATGGAACCTTATATTAAAGTGTTACCTTAAGTCCTGCTTTACTTTTATTCAAAACATATTACTTTCTCCCTCTCTTTTTTTGGGGAACACTTTCTGGTGCCTTGCTAAATCTAAATTAAAGATCTTCACTACAGAACTATTGTATAATTCAATGTACAAATATAAATGGCAACACTTTACATTAATAGGCTACTAACCATGAATAATAATTCTTAAAGCATTTCAAAGTTGTATCTGTTCACATTATTTAATGAACATGAGCAGATATAACGGTTTTTAATAGCTACTCTTACGAATTTCTCACTGTTAGCTAATTTTAGTAAATGCATTAACTAATGGAACCTTATATTGGAGTGTTACCATATTGGATGAAGTCCCACTTTACCTGTATTCAAAACGTATTACTTTCTCTCGCTTTTTATTTTTTTAAAGGCTTCGACACACTTAAATAAATATTGAAGGCTCCAAAAACCTTTAGCATCAATAAAACCTCTGTTGGACAAAAAATGCTGGGTTGTTTTAACTGATGTTTGGGTTAAACATGAAAAACAACAACAGTTGGGTTTAAAAAATTGAATTTAAAAACAAACTGTTGGGTTTAAAAATTTGAATTTAAAAACAAACTGTTGGGTTTAAAATGTTCACTTAATTTTAAATCAAATATTGGGTTTGTCCATATTTGACCCAAACATGTTGAAATAACCCAGCATTTGTGAGAGTGAAGGTTCATTATAGTGGAAAAAGGTTCTTTAGATTATTAAAATGTTTTGTACACCAAGGAGTTTTATTTTAAGAACTTTTCACTGAAAGGTTCTTTGGGAAACCTTGCTAAATCTAAAGATCTTCACTACAGAAATAAAGTATAATTTAATATGCAAATATAAATGTTAACACTTTACATTAGAAGGCTACGAACCATGAATAATAATTCTTAAAAAACGTCAACATTTACTGACACATTACTAGAATTAAAAGTTGTATTTAATGGACCAGAGCTGACATGAACTAACATTCAAGTTTTTATTTAATGCTGTAACAAATTGCTCATTGTAAGATACATTTATAGTTCATGCATCAACTAATGGAACCTGATATTGAAGTGTTAGCATAATGCCAAAGTCCTGCTTTACCAGTATTCATACTACTGAATTTGATAAAGTTTGCACTGTAGCATAAACGCATGAAACCAGACTTGTGTACCTTACAAAAAAAATTCAATGTTTTTGCTTAAAAGAAAGGTTTGAGTCATCTTATCATTTATAAAATGTAGTTAACAAAAGGAACACCCTTATGTTTTTGGGCCGTTTTCATAATTCGGTCAGCAATAATGGGTTTTGCACTTCTCAGTCAGGGACGGTTGTTCGAAAGCCACTTACGAATCATAATTGTCCCTGAAGCCTTTTGCGAAGGGGTTGTGGTCGATCTTAAGCTGTGTGATCTGCAATTAAACACAAAGACGAGGAGTTGAGAAGCGGCACGAAAGCAGAAGTGGCTGAAAGGAGCTGTGGCGGTGTTTCTGCTTACGTCGGTGTTCTGGTAAGCCGTTACAGCGATGAACTGGTTTTCAGGGAAAGTGAAGGTTTGTGTTTTGGCTTCGCTGCTCATGTCCTCCACCCCATCCTCCGTCACCTCCACGATGTGCAGTCGAGGCTGGTATTTATGCAGGGACTGGAGGACGATCATCTATTTTAACACACACACACGCACACACACATGTCAGTGTTTGTGCAGAGTTCATGGCCAGCGCTTGCTGTAGGTGTCAAACCCACACTGAAGACCTTTGAGATGACTGTGTGTGTGTGTATGAGGTAGAAACTTCCACACACACACTCATCTTTAAAATGTGCAAGATGCATCGGATCTCTGCAACATGTACTAAAATACATTCAAAATAAAGTAGTATTCAAAGGTTTTTTGTTAATATTTCTATATGCATTCACAGTTTAAGAACATCGTTCTCCAACATTAATATGTCAGCTAAATGCTTGTTTTTTTTTGCACACAAAAAAACATGACCTTCATATTTTCCGTCCACAATTCCTCAACCGAACACTAAAACATTGAGTATTGCTCCACTTCTTTAACAGTGATGTTGTTTACCTGAGTATTGTTGTTATTCGCACCCTTGTTGTTGGTTAACTTCAGTTTTCCGAATGATATTTCTTGTCTCATCCAGTGTGCCCCAGTGTTTGGTGATTCAGGGTGAACATAAACCTTGTTTCCTGCAGAAAACACATGCAGAACATTAATGTTTTGTCTTATTAAATTAAATGAAGCAGGGGACTTTTGCACTGAAAATATCCTTCATCTAAACAGATGTATCATGACTAAGAGCGATTTGTTTTGAATAATTATAATACACATAGGAGAATAACACGTCCACCCCCGCGTGCTCAAGTGTCATCGCTGCAAATCACTCACATTAAATGCGAAACTTCTTTCATTGCATTGAAACCGCTTTCTTTTTTAAAACGAAATGTCATTTTAAAGTGTGAAAAAATATCGAAGTTTAAATAAAGTAGGCTAATAAAAACAAATCGCGCGCACAAACGATAACGTTTGTTTTGGTAATTGTTTGAATTAATTCGTTGAATTTCACGCGTCGTTGGCAACAATCATACATTCATAATTATATTAAGGAAGATTGTATACATCTAGCCAATTCGTTTATACCAACATCGAATGAAGATAAAAATCCCACTAAAAAACAAAACAAAACGAATATCTAATTCAGTTTTCCGTTGCATTTGCTTATAAAGGCCATACTCGAGTAAAATTTAATTAATATTTTCCAGTAGAGAAAAAAAAAACCGTCACCGAATAACACGTTTAACTGCAGATATAACAGGTTGTCATGTTGCTCAAATTCTTCTCAGTTTTCCCCTCACCTTGCATGTTGTTGTCCGCTTTCCCGCAGGTGACCCATTTCCCGCCCTGAAATCTCCAGTGGTTCGGATCGGCCAGAACAATCTCCACAAACACATTATAATGCGCCGTCAGGTTCAGTCCAGTGATGTTAAAACTTAGAAAGGGGAACATTCGCCTGCGAATATGATTATTAATAAAAAGAATTAAGAATGACCGATTCGTTTTACCATCCTGAGAAAAGAATATTCGTTATTCAAATACATCTTACAATTTTATTAAAATATCTTTTTCTGTGAAAATTGTTACATTTTAAACCATGCACCCTCTAAATTATTATACATTTATGTTCTAAATTACTTAATCATTTTAAAGCAAAACTTTAACGGCATTTTTCTCATTTACAGCACTCTAAAAAAAATGCTGGCTTTTTTCAGCTCATGTTTGGGTCAAATGTGGACAAAACCAACCGTTGGGTTTAAATTTTAACCGTTGGATTTAAAATTTAAATTTAAAACCAACCGTTGGGTTTAAAAATTACAATTAAATAAACGGTTGGATTTGTCCATATTTGACCCAAACATGCGTTGAAACAAGCCAGCATTTTTTTTTAGAGAGAGCTCTTAAACTTCTCGTCATTACCTGCCCTGTTTGGTGATGATCATCTCCGTCTGATGGCGGTGAAATTTGAGCCACAGCGGTCTGTTACACAGGTAAACCTGCGCCCTGGTCGCGGAGCCCGAACCCGGGATGGGCATCGAGCTCAAACTGGAGCCCGGTCCGGGATAGGACGGGTACAGGCACCCGGGACCCTGTCCGAACTGATAGCCGCTTCCAAACTGACTCCGACTGGCGCACACGGCGGATGAGAACCCGGCGGGTGGAAGAACCGAGCCGTAATGCAGAGAAGACGAATACCTGGAGCCGTTCGAGCCACTGTACACCGAGCCGGTCTGGCCCCCGTACGGGAAGAGAGAGCACGGGTTGGTCACGTCGGAGCTCGGTTGGGAAGATGATATGAAATAACGATCAGTGCCCAGTTCGTCGATGTTGTAGCGGCGCGCGCTGGACAGCTCGTCATCTCCACCGATTACCGGAGAAGGTTTCCGCGCGTCCGGTGCTGCGGCTGACACTGTTGCTTTAGTCCCGGTGAAGCTCTCGGTGTCCGCCTCATCCATCAGCGTGTTCCCGCCACTCAAGAACTTCTTGGCACCGGAGCTCTGCTCGGAATCTGTCCGGTCCATGTCCTGAAAATCGATCTGCGTTGACCCCGGGCTGTTGTTGGTGCTCTCGGAGGACGTCGACAGGTTGTAGAAGGTCTTGGGTAAGTTTACAGATGCGCCAGGGAGGATGCTTTCTAACTGCATTCTTCAATACACTGATACGGGGATGAGGATCAATCAAAAGCTGGTCGAGATCAATAAGTAGATCACACCAGGACGAGGCTCCGTGCGCCCCGCAGTTTGACCTCTGAAGCGACACCTCCGGATTTTCAACTGTAATCTGTGAGTGACAGAATTGTTTGAGAGAGTTTATATATTCTATCTCACTCGAGGGGGCGGAGCCTTTGCAATTCGTGCGTTCTGACAGTTTTCTCATTGGCTCAGAGGCTTTCGTTTTAACTAGGCCTAGGCTACTATTAAAAACATATCACTTTCTCTTTTTTATTTATTTAAGGCTTCTACACGCTTAAATAAATATTGATGGTTCCAAAAACCTTTAGCATCAATGAAACCCCTTCTATTGCACAAAAAGCTGGGTTGTTTTAACGATGTTTGGGTTAAATATGGACAAAATAGACAACCGTTGGGTTTAAAATTTGAATCAAAAGAAAAAAACATCCGTTGGGTTTAAACAAATGCACTTGATTTTTAATCAACGGTTGGGTTTGTCCATATTTGACCCAAACGTTTTGAAACAACCCAGCTGTTTTAGAGTAAAAGGTTCATTAGTGTGGAAAAATGTTTTTTATTTAGATTATTAAAATGTTTTGTACACCAAGGAATTTTTTTTGATCTTCAGAGCTTTTCTCTGAAAGGTTCTTTGGGGAACCAATTATTCTTCTATATTGCATAGAAAACCCCCTTTTTGGAACCTACATTTTTAAGTGTGATTTTTTTATTGAGTTAAAATCTTGGCCCTGGTAAATGGGTGTTATTATTATTATTATTATTATTATTAATAATAACAATGTTTTTTATATTATCTTGGAATGCATCTAAGTTAACTAAAAACATACTTATCATAGAACGTTTCAAAATTCGTTTCAAGCCAATTAATGAGTGTTAATTTGAGACTGACATTGAACCCACTGAGGAACTTGGAAGTGGATTGACAACATTTTAGATGTACTGAAAACAAAACAATTAACGAGTCCTCCAGGCTGACCTGAGAGCGGTTGATCTAAATACACTTGAGCTCTACTGAACTTGGCAACCCAAATAATTAACAAACGATTAATGAGGAAAGCAAACTCACCACAGACTGTCAGTCAGGACCGCCATGCCTTGAGTTGCTCGTGTCGCGGGGGTTAAAGTTCACCCCTCTCCGGTTCAGTGTGTTTGGGCTCAATCTCTTCTCTTCTTTTCAGCACTGGAGTCCAAAAAGCGCTCAGATTTTAACGAGCTCGAGCAGCAGCGTAAGTTCTGTTCACGCACAAGTAAACGTTCACAAATTCCGTGAGATTGTAACGTGCAATTACCCAAAGCATTCCCCGTATAAAAAATTTATTGTTGTATTTAAGTGCCTAATCTACGTGTTCTAATGTGTAATTATATTGTGAACTCTGTTTCAGCGTCTTGATTCGGACGAAACACTGCAGGAGATTGTTTTCAGCGTGCACGAGGTGAGTGAGTGGGGCGGGCGCGCGTGCGTCACCTGAGGGGTTCTTAAAAAACCTGCGCCTTTAATAATAGTAGCCTATAAATAAAAAAATATAGGCTACTCCGTTTTTTTTAGTTAAAGTAAATAAAATAAGTGCAATTATTCATTTTTATTTATCCTACTTCATTTCAGAAATAATAAAAATGGATAAATCTATGAATTAAAGTTTAATTGATGTTTATAATTCCTAAATAATAATAATAATCATCATAAATGACTGCTTTAAGCTACTGAACAAAGTATTTATTTATAAAATACTCGTATTTGTTTATTAAACATGCATGCATTTATGATTATACGTTTAAATATTAAAGCAAATCATTGCGTTATTTTAAATTGTGAAAATGAGCTCGAAATACGCAGGTTGTATTTATCAAAACGTATGCACGATTCAAACAATGTCTGAACACATTTTCAAAACGCGGAAAAAAAAAAGGAAAAGAAAACACCACCCAGGTCAACAGATGGAAAAACAATTGAGCCCCAGTTCACCATAAGGTAATATCTGATTGTCTTTATCATCAGGCGGTGGTAATAAAAAGAGAGGGGCGGGGGAAAGGCAAATCCCACCCGGCTCAACCTCTTTCCAAGCTCAGGGAAACCGGCCAATTATTTTTCCGTGTGAAGGAGCCGGTGATCGTGAAGGAAGAGACAGCCGGGCGGATAGACACCGCCTTATTAAAACCCTTCTGTACCTCAAATCTGATAACAGAGAGAGAGAGAGCGAGAGAGAGAGAGACAAACGCACGGAATCGCGGCTTTGCGTTCTACGATACGGAACCACGCGGACCGGGTGGCGATAATGGCCGGTTACCCGGAAAGGGTCACACGCTCAGCGCGAGCGCTCTTTAATGAAAAACCCACCGGGTGTCCTCATCAAACCCATCCACTGACTCTCTTTAGCTCGGCATTGTAATTAAAACTCCTTGATGACAGCCATGGGCTGCATGCTAAATTAAAGAGAGTCTGTGATACATTTAATAAGTCACAGGTTGTGATCATATTAGGCTACTCAAAAATAACACTGTCAACCATTAACCTATTCACACTTGAAATTACATATTTGGTCCATTTGAGCTCATTTTATTCACTTTAAAGGTGATATCATTAATACTAATATGATTTTAGGGTCACATGTGCCCAGCTCTCATGTGTAAGAAAAGACACATTTTTCCTTAAAGTCACAATGAAATCAATATCAATGTTTCGCGTTTTTGTTATGGAATATTGCAGTGTTTATCCGTGCACATCATTATTGTTTTAAATTCCTGTTCCTGGTAATCTTGAATCAGAATAACAGCAATGTCTCTTCTCTTCTCTAAAGATGTGGGCGGGGCAACCTGTCACTCACATGAGATCAGCCAATAGGAAACCACAACCATCCAATCAATTCCCATGGACAAAATCAAACCCCGCCCACATTTGTTCTTGTTCCAGAAGTGATTCACTCGTCACAATAGAGAAGAAAAGACTAGCGCAACTTCCGTTTCATTCCGACTTTAAATCAGGAATTCAGTCTTCAAATCTGGAAGTTTATACTCATTCATTATGAATGCAAGTTAGATTCGGACCTTGGCTCACGTCGCCTCGTCGTCTCAGCTCAGTCGCTGTGTCTAAATTATGAAATCAAATCCTGAAATGATCTCAACTGATGGTATGAGAAGGTGTGATGTAAAGAAGATCCACACAGAGCACCTGCGAAACACACACACACACACACACACACACAGGAATGATTATGCGTTCTCACCTGACAGATCCCGGGTCCCAAGTGCCTTGTAGTTTTTAAGGTGTGAGATTCACAAGGATTAGCTCCCAGCTAAGAGGAATATTGAGATGAGAACGAGTTCTCCGTGCAGAATACTGAATTCTGCTTCCAGCGTCGAGACCAGCAGTGACACACTCTTACAGAGAAAGGCTTTTTAATGGCATCGATGGCTCCATAAACAATCTTAGATTTTGTAAATGTTGATCATTCTAAAAAAAAAGAACGTTTTGGATCCTTTATTTTTAAGAGTGTAGAATGATGCTGAATTAAGCTTTGAAAGTGCATGAGATGCTTTAGTCATATGCATCATAATGTTTTTGCATTATTCATTAAATCAACAACATTTGCAGCTTCATTCAAATGTAATGAAATCTAAGCTTGATTCGGAAGTTGCTTTATTTTATTGCTTTATGTATATGCATCATAATGTTTTCACATTATTCCTTAAATCAACAGCTTAATCTTGAAATCTGGAAGCTTACACTCTAAAAAAATGCTGGGTTGTTTCAACCCAAATTTGGGTCAAATATGGACAAACCCAAATGTTGTGTTAAAAATGTAATTAAAAAATTTACAGTTGAAGGTGAAAGTTGAAGTTGGGTTAAAATTTTAAATTACATTTTTAACCCAACATTTGGGTTTGTCCATATTTGACCCAAATTTGGGTTAAAACAACCCAGCATTGTTTAGAGTGTATAGTAAGCTTATATGAATGTAATGAACAAAGCTTGATTCGAAAGTTGCTTTAATTTATTGCTTTATTTAGCCAATCATATATACGCATCATAATGTTTCCACATTATTGCTTAAATCAACAGCTTCACATTTAAATCTGGGAGTTTATAGTATATGGAAGCTGGAAGCTCATATGAATGTAATGAAAACTAGCAAAGCTTGATACGGAAGTTGCTTTATTTTATTGCTTTATTTAGCCAATCATATGCATCATACATTTTCACATTATGGCTTAAATCAACAGCTTCAATCATGAATTTTGGAATTGGCTTTGTATATTTACGCTTCATAATACTGTATTATCCGTGTGCAGATGTGTGTTATGAGCAGGGGATATGTGTGTGTATGTGTGTTTGCATGTGTGCAATCTAGAGATGTGTGAAGAATTTGGGGAAAAGGGGCTAAAAATCTGTGAAAAGACAGAGAGGGGGGCTGGAACTCAGCTGGAAACTGATTGGCTGCCAGCCTGAGGAGGAAATAAGAGTCTGCTGTCCTCTCCGGTCTGGGACCTCGGTGACCAGGCGCAAGATGTCTGTTTCGGCCCCCGAGGGCCCCGCCGCGTCTCCTCAACACTCCTCCGCCTCTGAAAGCGTCTTTCTCATTTTATTATTGACTGGAAATGCCACCCAGTCTTTCTTTCCCTCCCTCGGTTTCTCTCTCTCTCGCTCGGAGAGAGAGAGAGAGTCGGGCGAAAGGCTGCGGGTGAATCAGGGTCACTCAAAATCAATACTGTGCTTTTAGACGGGACAGATACATAAGGGACGGTAATAGTCTTAAATGTTCTTTTGTAACTCTCAGAGGCTTTGGTGGAAGATTTGGGATCTTGAAGAATCACGACACATTTTACATTTTCCAAACGCGAACTGTGAGTATTGTCAGCGCCTTTCAGTGGCTCAGTCGCAGTGATTTTGTTAAAGTCCGTAATTTTATCACTTTAAAACTCATTTTGATCACCGAAATGACATATTTAAACATTTTTTACTTGGAAAAAATGTCTTCATGCCTTAAAACAGCTTGAATGTAACTCGACACCCTTTCCTCATTTAGTATGCGCGGTTCTATGAATATGCAAATGAGCCCCGCCTCCACTCACTCCCTCAGCTCAGAGATCCACTGGTTGACGATCACACGTTGATCTGATTGGTTACAAGGTCGTTTGTGACGTCAGAAACACCAGCGATTTCGTGTTTTTGAGACTGTCTTTGGTTCACTGCAGTTTTAAGGAGGAGATACTCAGCAATGCTGTCGACTTATGAACTTACACATGGTTTGTCTGAAAGCGTATTAAAAACACCACATAGACACATTAACAACAGTAAACGCTGGATTTTCTCCACGGGAGACTTTATCTTCAGCTGTGGTATAAAATGCACATTAAACACTCATTTATGTACATGAAAAATGAACAACATAAGCACTTTGTAAATATTGTTTTAGTAGGTGCTGTATAGATCAAGCTTATAATTAATATTTTAAATGTTTTTTCTTAAAAGCATGTCTGCAGTTGTTTTAAACTTTACAATTTGTACAAACATGAAGGATACATCACATGCTTTTACTGATTAGAATAATGATTTTTGATTGGCAGACGATAAAAAGGCCTAAAAGGACTTGAATATGCATGTATTTTAAATTGCAAAATAAATTAACAATACTGAAAATGATATTGTTCGCTATTAATCTGCCGCGGTGTCAAAGTCAAGCGCAGGATAGTCACCGTCCAGACGTCCGCGACCTTGACCTGTTGTGTCACTCCTCGTCATGCACTCGTGACCTTTGACCTGTCATGTCACTCTTCCTCATGCACTCGTGACCTTTGACCTGTCATGTCACTCTTCCTCATCCACTCGTGACCTTTGACCTGTCATGTCACTCTTCCTCATCCACTCGTGACCTTTGACCTGTCATGTCACTCTTCCTCATCCACTCGTGACCTTTGACCTGTCATGTCACTCCTCCTCATCCACTCGTGACCTTTGACCTGTCATGTCACTCCTCCGCATGCACTCGTGACGTGACAGCGCAGGCCTTGCGGTGCCGTCGCTAAATGTTCGAGGCGTATCAAACCTCTGCTCCGTTACTGAGGTCAGATGATGACAGACAACATATTTACCCTCAAACTGATGTCAACACCTCGTTAGATCTATCCATCCATCCCTCCATCCAATCCATCATCCATCCATCAATACATCCATCCCTTCCAATCCATCCATCCCTCCATTCAATCCATCCAATCCATCCATCCATCCAATCCATCCATCCATCCCTCCAATCCATCCATCCATCCATCCAATCCATCCATCCATCCATCCCTACATCCCTCCATCCCTTCCAATCCATCCATCCATCCCTCCATCCAATCCATCCAATCCATCCATCCATCCAATCCATCCATCCATCCATCCATCCAATCCATCCATCCATCCAATCCATCCATCCATCCATCCAATCCATCCATCCATCTCTCCATCCCTTCCAATCCATCCATCCATCCCTACATCCCATCCATCCATCCAATCCATCCATCCATCCATCCATCCCTACATCCCTCCATCCAATCCAATCCATCCAATCCATCCATCCATCCTATCCATCCATCCATCCCTCCATCCCTTCCAATCTATCCATCCATGCATCCATCCAATCCATCCATCCATCCATCCAATCCATCCAATCCATCCATCCATCCATCCCTACATCCCTCCATCCCTTCCAATCCATCCATCCATCCCTCCATCCAATCCATCCATCCATCCAATCCATCCATCCATCCAATCCCTCCATCCATCCATCCAATCCATCCATCCATCCATCCAATCCATCCATCCATCTCTCCATCCCTTCCAATCCTTCCATCCATCCCTACATCCAATCCAATCCAATCCATCCATCCATCCATCCATCCCTACTTCCCTACATCCCTCCATCCAATCCACCCAATCCATCCATCCATCCTATCCATCCATCCATCCATCCATCCATCCATCCATCCATCCATCCATCCATCCATCCATCCCTCCATCCCTCCATCCCTTCCAATCTATCCATCCATCCCTCCATCCAATCCATCCATCCATCCATACCTCCATCCAATCCATCCATCCCATCCAATCCATCCATCCCTCCATCCAATCCAATCCATCCATCCATCCATCCGTCCATCCAATCCAATCCAATCCAATCCATCCCTCCATCCAATCCATCCACCCCATCCAATCCATCCATCCATCCATCCATCCATCCATCCATCCATCCATCCAATCCAATCCATCCCTCCATCCCTCCATCCATCCATCCAATCCATCCCATCCCATCCCATCCATCCCTCTATCCATTCCATCCATCCATCCATCCCTCCATCCAATCCATCCATCCCTCCATCCAATCCATTCCAATCCAATCCAATCCATCCATCCAACCCTCCATCCAATCCAATCCAATCCAATCCATCCATTCCTCCATCCAATCCATCCATCCATCCATCCATCCATCCATCCAATCCCATCCATCCCTCCATCTAATCCATCCCATCCATCCAATCATCCATCCCTCCATCCAATCCAATCCATCCATCCATCCATCTATCCATCCCCCATCCAATCCATCCCTCCATCCAATCCATCCATCCCTCCATCCAATCCAATCCCTCCATCCCATCCAATCATCCATCCCTCCATCCCTCCATCCAATCCATCCATCCATCCCTCCATCCAATCCAATCTATCCATCCATCCATCCAATCCTATCCATCCCTCCATCCAATCCATCCCATCCATCCCATCCAATCCATCCATCTATCCCTCCATCCAATCTATCCATCCAATCCAATCCATCCCTCCATCCAATCCATCCACCCCATCCAATCCATCCATCCATCCATCCATCCATCCAATCCAATCCAATCCATCCCTCCATCCCTCCATCCATCCATCCAATCCATCCCATCCCATCCCATCCCATCCCATCCATCCCTCTATCCATTCCATCCATCCATCCATCCCTCCATCCAATCCATCCATCCCTCCATCCAATCCATTCCAATCCAATCCATTCCAATCCAATCCATCCATCCAACCCTCCATCCAATCCAATCCAATCCAATCCATCCATTCCTCCATCCAATCCATCCATCCATCCATCCATCCAATCCCATCCATCCCTCCATCTAATCCATCCCATCCATCCAATCATCCATCCCTCCATCCAATCCAATCCATCCATCCATCCATCTATCCATCCCCCATCCAATCCATCCCTCCATCCAATCCATCCATCCCTCCATCCAATCCAATCCCTCCATCCCATCCAATCATCCATCCCTCCATCCCTCCATCCAATCCATCCATCCATCCCTCCATCCAATCCAATCTATCCATCCATCCATCCAATCCCATCCATCCCTCCATCCAATCCATCCCATCCATCCCATCCAATCCATCCATCTATCCCTCCATCCAATCCATCCATCCCTTCCAATCCATCCCTCCATCCAATCCATCCATCCATCCCTCCATCCTTTCCAATCTATCCATCCATCCCTCCATCCAATCCGTCCATCCATCCATACCTCCATCCAATCCATCCATCCCATCCAATCCATCCATCCCTCCATCCAATCCAATCCAATCCAATCCAATCCATCCATCCATCCATCTGTCCATCCATCCATCCATCCATCCAATCCAATCCAATCCATCCCTCCATCCAATCCATCCACCCCATCCAATCCAATCCATCCATCCATCCATCCATCCATCCAATCCAATCCATCCCTCCATCCCCCCATCCATCCATCCAATCCATCCCATCCCATCCATCCCTCTATCCATTCCATCCATCCATCCATCCCTCCATCCAATCCATCCATCCCTCCATCCAATCCAATCCAATCCATCCATCCATCCCTCCATCCAATCCAATCCAATCCAATCCATCCATTCCTCCATCCAATCTATCCATCCATCCATCCATCCATCCATCCATCCAATCCCATCCATCCCTCCATCTAATCCATCCCATCCTTCCAATCATCCATCCCTCCATCCAATCCAATCCATCCATCCATCCATCTATCCATCCCCCATCCAATCCATCCCTCCATCCAATCCATCCATCCCTCCATCCAATCCAATCCCTCCATCCCTCCATCCAATCCATCCATCCCTCCATCCAATCCAATCTATCCATCCCATCCAATCCCATCCATCCCTCCATCCAATCCATCCCATCCATCCCATCCAATCCATCCATCCCTCCATCCAATCCAATCCCTCCATCCCATCCAATCATCCATCCCTCCATCCAATCCATCTATCCATCCATCCATCTATCCATCCCTCCCTCCATCCCTTCATCCAACCAACCATCCATCCATCCAATCCATCCATCAATCCATCCAATCCATCCATCCCTCCATCCAATCTATCTTTCCATCCATCCATCTATCCATCCCTCCATCCATCCCTTCATCCAACCATCCATCTATCCATCCATCCATCCATCCATCCATCCATCCAATCCATCCATCAATCCATCCAGACCGACAGACAGACGGATATCTATCTATCTATCTATCTATCTATCTATCTATCTATCTATCTATCTATCTATCTATCTATCTATCTATCTATCTATCTGTCTGTCTGTCTGTCTGTCTGTCTGTCTGTCATTATTAAAAATCTTCACTGAAATGTTATTTAGCAATTTCCTGCAGAGTCATTACATTCGTTTCATTCATTAGCGTTATATTTTACTGCTAGGTGTATTTCATAGACGACTGTACAAACCTCCATAAAGCGACCGATAAAAGCGCAGCACGCTCAGTCACGAGGAGCACGGATTGGTTTTAGAGGAGAGTTTCCATCTCTCAAGACTACCAGAAAACCAAATAAAGTTGAATTACGGCTCGTACGCATAGATTCATTCCAACTCAGCCCAAAGTTTACGTTTCCTCGTAAACCCGCTCCCGTTCTGACCCGTTCGCCATGTTCTGTGGCCACCCATAAAAGCTGAGTGACCCCCGGTGGCCAGAGGTCAGGGGTCGCCGTCGAGGGGAAGGAACTGTTGTCAGAGTCCATCAGCACATGAAAGCGTTGCATTCCTGCTTTATGATGCGATCGGCCGCTGAAGCCTTTGCTCGGCGCTAGATTCATGAACGCCGTTGACAGGATTAACGCCGTACGTCTCATTAGAGGATCTCGATGCTGAGAGCCGCGGCGGGAGGCGAGCTGAGAAACTGAGCCATTAGTGTGTTTCGTCTGCGCTCGCGTCTGCTTTCACCTGCTCTCGTCTGCCATATCCCATATGAGAACGTTCCCATTTAAACGTCATCTCTGAATGCTCTTAGAACGTCCAGTTTTAAAACCAACTTTAAGGGAACATTCCATTTTGCAATCATTATGAGAATGTTACATTTGAATGTTCTCTGAACATTCCGAAACAAGTAACATTCAAAAAAGTGTTAGACGAACATCCAACTGACAAACCTTCCATGAACAATTTGTGCTAACATTTTGAGAACAACATGCATAGTGGTCACTACAGTGGACAGCTATTAAAAAAACATTTTCTTGAATTTGCAAGGGTTTTGATGGCAAAGTTGCACATCAATCTCTTCAGTGGACCCTGGTGCATCATCCTATACATTGCAACCAAGTTGCAAGCCGTTGTGTTTCGAGTTTTTCCCCCTCCAAACCAAGATGGCCAATGGTCAGTCAGACATGCCAAGTTGCTCCGGAATATCCACCCATTCCTTCTATCCTAGGAGACTCTTGTAGGTAAAAAAAAATATTGCAGCATCAAGCAATATCTAATGAGTCATATGACAGTAAAATTTTCCAAGTTTTGATTTTAGATTGGGAGAAAAATCTGATTAATCACCTGTCCACTATAGTGGACCTCATGCATCAATGGCTATATTTCAGCTACAATTCATACTTATACTGTGAATATTGTTTTTGAAAATCTGCAGTGACGTTTTTTTTTTTACTGTAAATAAATGTATTTGTATTATTAGAATGTTAATATCATTGACAGTGATTACATAATTTATGTGACTTATGTATTACTTTACTCATTTCATCAAAAAAGTAATCTAATTATGTAATGCATTACTTGTTAGATCAAAAAGTTATCTGTTTACGCAATGAATGTTACTTGTAATGCATTTATTTACTCGTAACATCAAAAAGTAATCTGATTACATAATGCATGTTACTTGTAATGCATTACTTTACTTGTTAGATCAAAAGTAATCTGATTTCGTAATGTACTATATTGTAATGCTTTTCTTTAGTTGTAACAACAAAAAGTAATCTGATTACGTAATGCACATTACTTTTAATTAATTACTTTACTTGTTAGATCAAAAAGTAGTCTGATTAGGTAATACATGTTACTTGTAATACATTACTTTACTCGTAACATTAAAACAAATCTGAATATGTAATGCACGTTACTTGTGACACATTACTTTACTTGTAACATCAAAAAAGTAATCTGAATGCGTTATGCATGCCCCAACACTGCTAATTTCAGATGAGATTGAAAAATACGTATCGCTAGGTTTTCTCAGAAGAGGCCTATGCTAGAAATGTGTCTATCTTGAACATAATCAGAATGATCAGCTAATAAAGGTAAATTGACATACTCTGGCACACTGGAGGGAGCATCTGACTGGTTTCCACTGTTGTACCTTGACAGGCTGTAGAAATTTCTGATGGAATCACGTCCTCATGTTCTGATATCAAAGATACACGAAGTGCAACTTGTATGAAGTTCAATTGCATTTGCAATATTTCGAATTTATATTTTTTGTATATATTTTATAGTTTACACATGATTTGATATAATTGTATTGATTAGTTTGTTAAATACACTTTATCTGTTTGATTATTGTATTATGTTTAATATAGTATCTCTTCAGTTTAAACCATAAATGCATGCTGTCCACTCAAGTGGACACCTGAAAATCTCTTTGGAAAATTTGTAAAAAAAAAAAAAAAAAAAAAAATCAAATCTTGTTTTTCATGCCCTAAGAGCAATAAAAACACATAGGAAAAAAAATCCTGACTGAGGTTATCATAATTCATGCATGAAAGGGTTAAAGAACGTTCCCGTTTAAACGTCATCTCTGAATGTTCTCAGAACGTCCAGTTTTAAAAACGGTTAAACGAGAACGTGAAGGGAACATTCCCTTTTGCAATCATTATGAGAATGTTACATTTGAATGTTCTCTGAACATTCCGAAACAAGTAACATTCAAAAAATGTTAGACGAACATTCCAACTGAAAGATACCTTTGAACAAGCGTATTAATGTTACTGGAAGAACGTTTGTTCATAGCTTTGAGAGAGCGTTCCCTGTTTTCTGGGATCAGGATTTATTTGCACATGAAGGTCAGTGACACTCGCTCTTTAAAGAGATGAATGTCAGTGTTTTCAATCGGCGCTCATTGAGTATCCGATGCCTGTTTGCTGTCAGAGCTTTTTGTGTAAATGTTCAGTAACGTCAAGTGACCCCTAAATGTTCCTGGGCTCCACGTAACACAAGCCCCAAACAAATCAATGCTGAAGCGAGAGTTCACCCAGAAGTGCCAGTTCTGTCATCATTTACTCCTTCCAAACCTCTGGACTTTCTTCTGTTCAACTCAAAAGAAGATATGAAAAATGCTTTTCTGTCCATGCAGTAAACATCCATGTTGCTGGATTGGAAAGTCATGGTGATTTTTTTTTCTCTTTTTTCATTCAGTCTTATCCTTTTCCTACTGTACTGTAAGTGAAAAGACCAACCATAAGATTTGAAGGAGTAAACCATCTCAAAATGCCAATTTTTTCATCACTGCATGACTTTCTTTTTTTTGTGTAAAAAACACAAAAGAAAAATGTCTGTTGTTTTGTCCATACAGTGAAAGTCAATGGGGTCCAATGATGTTTCTGTGAAAAAAGAAATGCACACTGGACTGGAACAACAACGGTGAGTAAATGATGACTTTTGTACATGTTCTCTGATACTGTATGTCGGGCGATGTGAGTTTTAGTCCCGTTAATCTTGTCCGGTTTCACCCCTTTTTGTCAACCATAACATTTAAAGGAGTAAATAAGTCAAAAATGTGAACATTGTCACCATTTACTCACTACATGACTTTCTTTCTTCTATAGAACACAAAAGAAGATATTTTGAAACATGTTTCAGTGGGTATTTTTGTGCACACATTGAAAGTCAATGGGGTCCAAAGCTGTTTTGTCTTCATAATATCTTCTTTTATGTTCCACAGAAAAAGAAAGAAAGAAATGCAGTTGCGGTTAAAACAACATAAGTGTAAGAATTATATATATGTTTAATCATTATTGGGTGAACTATCTCTTTAATATAAATTAAGGCCTTTTCTCTGATAATTAATGTTGTGGAAATGCAGCTGTTTAATCCAATCTGGTCCTTTTCATATTGTACTACCAGTAAAAAGGCCAATATAACATTTAAAGGAATAAATTGCACAAAAATTTGAATTCTGCCATTATTTACTCACTTCAGACCTGAATGACTTTCTTCCGGAAAGGAAGATATATTGCAAATTGTTCATTGAATGTGAACAGATTCTATCAAGCTTCGAAAATAACAAAAGCAGCTTGTGCGCTATATCTTTTAAAGCCATATGATAGTTTTGCACGAGAAACATGATGGCTTTTGCATGAACAAACTCCTTTTCCAAAATAAAATGAAATTCGGTGTTTGTTCTAAAGCACATCTGGGGAATTGCATGATATTCTTGAACCCCAGTCTCTCTAAGATGATGGATTAGATGTGCGTATATGCACAGATGCAGATTGCGGATTGAATATTCTGCGGGTCAGTTCCGTCTCATCTCCTGTATTCATCCAAGGGAACCACATAATACCATTAAAAGACACACGGATGAGTCCTGTATCAGCTCTCCACGAATAACCTCATGCCTGAGACGGGCCGGATTTGTGAAGCCCGTTTCTGTCTGGTCCCGTTTAGTTTAGTTGTGGCCTCCTAACCGGAGCTGACCTCTGTGTGACCCCGGGCCGGGCCTGACCCGTTTCTCGCCTCTGATCTCTCGCTCCTCTCCGAACGCTGAAGAATCGACCGGCGGGCCGCAGGATGACAGGTGCTAAAAGTTTGACAGCGCAGGCCACAGATACATGCTTTGAAGAAAGAGTGTGTGTGTGTGTGTGTTAGAGAGAGAGAGAGAGAGAGAGTGTGTGTGTGTGTGGGGGGGGGCATTTACTGGCACCAGTGTTATTTAGGTATTATTTATGTACTGTTTTAGAATTTATTAATACTTTGAATTAGCTTTTTAGTTTTTTAGCTTAATTTTTTGTTATGTTCTTTTGTCATTTATATTAGTTAAATTGCTTTTTTCGGGATGTTCCAACGCTATCTTACGACCAATTAGTGAGTAAAATGTGGCTGATTCTCACGCCCGTACGAGTGAGTAAAATGTGGCTGATCGGGTTGGATATTCCCTGTCATGTAGTGTGTAATGCAGCTGTTTTGTGAATGTAAAATGTCTGCAAAGTTTCACAGATCAAAGTTTTTTCTATTTAGGTTTAATTTATTTTTAGTTTAGTTTTTCCCCCAGTATTTTTAGTGCTTTAACAAACTTATTTCAGTTAGTATGTAGGACTTTTACTAATTATTTTAATAATATGGCAATAATTGAACCCTGAATCAACACATTTTTTTAAATCGTTTTTTCACACACCCTTATTTGTGTTACACACAGGTGCTAACATTATATTTTATATTTTTAGATTATATTTATATTTTATGTTAGAACACTATTGTACATAATATCTGTCCTTAAAAAGTTATTTCGAATTTTTTTCAAAACTCAAGTTGCATCTGAGAAAATTGTGATTTAATTGTGCATAAAATATCTGAACTTTTGTCAGTCTCGATAAATAATGTATCAAAATCACAGCTGTAATTATTTCTAGTTCGTTAACCAAAACTAAAACAAAAAACATAAAAACATTTTAAATTCAATAAATAGTAACTGAAATATTTTTTCATTTAGTTCAACTTAATGCTTAAAACTTAAAACTCATTCTAAAATAACTAAAACAGAAATAAAAATCAATAAAAACTACATAGCCATATAAAAAAACAACAATAACTATTAAAAATGGCTCAAACACATACAATTTTTTTTTACCAAACCTTTAACTAAAATAAAAATGTGAATGGAAAATCAAAAAAAAAAAAAAAAAAATATATATATAATCACATCTCAATACTAAAACAACACTGTAATCTGAAATAGGGCAGGTTGAGCACATTGCATTGTGGGACACATTATTCTTTGCATATTGAGCAAAGAGAGAGAGAGAGAGAGAGTGTGTGTGTGTGTGTGTGTGTGTGTGCGTGAGAATGGGCATGTTTAGCTATACTTGTGAGGTTGATGTCCCCACAAGAATAGTAAAACTTGAGATTCCCTACTTTGTGAGGACTTCACTCACAAGGAAAATTGATTAATAAACATAATAAAATGTGTTTTTTTGAAAATGTAAAAATGCAGAAAGTTTTGTGTGATGGGCAGGTTTACAGAGAACACTCTAAAAAATGCTGGGTTGTTTCAACCCAAAGTTGGGTCAAATATGGGCAAACCCAAATGTTGGGTTAAAAATGTAATTAAAAATGTACAGTTGAAAGTGAAAGTTGAAGTTGGGTTAAAACATTTTTAACCCAACATTTGGGTTTGTCCATATTTGACCCAAATTTGGGTTGAAACAACCCAGCATTTTTTAGAGTGTACAGTTTGTCAGTCAGTAAAAACCATTACGTCTATGAGGTCCTCACAAGTATAGCTAAACCAACATGAGTGTGTGTGTGTGTGTCTGTGCACTTTGTAGGGGTCACGCGGTGACTCCCGCATGCAGCCCGGTGTCGGCGGCCCACGAGTGCTGTTACCCGGGAACAAGCAGGGCTTTTATCACATCTCCAGCTCTGACTCAGAAACTGCATTTCCAGCCTCTCTCTCTCCCTCTCTGTCTCCGGGACGAACGAGCGGACACGTTTCTCCACAGCAGTTCAAGCGCAGGAGCAGCCCGTCAGGCCCGTCTCTGTGAGTCAGAGGTTTTTACACCTTTCGCTATGAAACACACACACATCTCTCTGACTCTCAGCCTACTCAGGCATATGCTGCTTATGAAGACATGTTTATTGCTTTAAACCTGACCCCACAGAGAGAGGGAATCCCAGGCCTCGGTCTGTCTGAAACCAGTGCACTCAGCTCAACTGATTGTGGATATATATCACATAAGATCATAACGTCACGTGAATACAAGTCATGCATGTGCTTTTAGTGTATTCTGTGTGATCAAGTGCCATTATTGTGCTTTTTTTAATATTAATATACTCGTGTCAGTTGAACTAATTGTGAAAAAAGAAGGTTTTTATTTGGGTTAATACAAGTAATGCTTGTGCTTTTTGTGTATTCTGTGATAAAGTGCCATTATTGTGGGTTTTTTTCGGGATGTTCCAATGCTATCTCACGACCAATTCGTACGAGTGAGTAAAATGTGGCTGATCAGGTTGGATATTCCCTGTCATGTGGTGTGTAATGCAGCTGTTTTGTGAATGTAAAATGTCTGCAAAGTTTCACAGATCAAAGTGCAGATAAATTGAGTTTTTGTCTCCTAAAAGAAACAATCGATTCTGAACTGTCAGTCAACTAATTTGCATAATGGTCTCGATTGGCTGAACAGCGTCTCTATGCCCCCCCCTCCTCAAACACTCTAGTTGTAGCTGAACTGGTGTAGGTTTGTAACTAATTTGCATAATGGTCTTGATTGCTGAACAGCGTCTCTATGCCCCCCCCCCCTCCTCAAACAATGTAGTTGTAGCTGAACCTGTGTAGGCGTGTAACTAATTTGCATAATGGTCTTGATTGGCTGAACAGCGTCTCTTAGCTCCGCCCTCAAACACTGTAGTTGTAGCTGAACCTGTGTAGGCGTGTAACTAATTTGCATAATGGTCTTGATTGGCTGAACAGCGTCTCTTAGCTCCGCCCTCAAACACTGTAGTTGTAGCTGAACCTGTGTAGGCGTGTAACTAATTTGCATAATGGTCTTGATTGGCTGAACAGCGTCTCTTAGCTCCGCCCTCAAACACTGTAGTTGTAGCTGAACCTGTGTAGGTTTGTAACTAATTTGCATAATGGTCTTGATTGGCTGAACAGCGTCTCTTAGCTCCGCCCTCAAACACTGTAGTTGTAGCTGAACCTGTGTAGGCGTGTAACTAATTTGCATAATGGTCTTGATTGGCTGAACAGCGTCTCTTAGCTCCGCCCTCAAACACTGTAGTTGTAGCTGAACCTGTGTAGGCGTGTAACTAATTTGCATAATGGTCTTGATTGGCTGAACAGCGTCTCTTAGCTCCGCCCTCAAACACTGTAGTTGTAGCTGAACCTGTGTAGGTTTGTAACTAATTTTCATAATGGTCTTGATTGGCTGAACAGCGTCTCTCAGCTCCGCCCTCAAACACTAGTCTATCTGAGACTGGGAGAGTTTGGTTCGTGTCGTTCGTGTCGAGAAGACGCTGTTTTCTGCTGACAAAGCAAATCCACTGTGATGAGATTGATACGGTAAAACCCACGCCATCGTTACTGTTCGTATCACTGTGATCAAGAGCTGAGATTCAGATATGATAATGAGCGTTTGGTTTCTGACCAATCAGAGCAGAGCAGATCACAGTATTATTTTTTTTAACCTTGGATGCATATTGTAGGAGACTCAAAAACAATTATGAATCTTTAAAATAGCATAGTATGGGAAAGTATCGGGGAAATTGATCTCTAAAAAAGAGAAACCCTGTCAATTATATCAGTTAACTGATATTAAAACATCATTTTCAGTATAGGCCCAATTTTCCATATTGGTTCATCCCAACATAGCATATTTTCATTTATAGACGTCTTTGTCATCAGTGGCGTCTTGCTTGGCGAATCGCTGGTCTTTGATGAGGAGAATCTCAATATTGAAGGTGCAGGACAGAAGAGGTCTGTGTATTTATCTGAGATGGTGTAAAACAGTCTGGACGGGCCGCCTGTCGACTGGACTCAGATCAGTTTCAGACGCTGATCAGATGGGTCTCCAGCAGCCACACACACACACCCGACAGGCCCGATGACAGCAGGCACTCCTGATAAACAGACCCGCTTACACACACACACACACTCACGCACGCACACACACACACACACACACACACACACACACACATGCACGCTTACTTAGCTATCTAAATGGGGACTCTCAATAGATGTACTGGTTTTGTGGATGGATCCAATCCCATCCATCCATCCCTCCCTCCATCCATCCATCCCTCCCTCCATCCATCCATCCATCCATCCATCCAATCTATCCATCCATTCAATCCAATCCATCCGTCTAATCCCTCCATCCATCCATCTCACTATCCATCCAATCCCTCCATCCATCCATCCCTCTATCCATCCAATCCCTCCATCCATCCAATCCATCCATCCCTCCATCCATCCAATCCCTCCATCCATTCAATCCATCCATCCCTCCATCCAATCCATCCATCCCTCCATCCATCCAATCCATCCATCTACCCCTCCATCCATCCAATCCCTCCATCCATCCAATCCAATCCCTCCATCCATCCATCCAATCCATCCAATCCAATCCATCCATCCATCCAATCCAATCCATCCATCCATCCATCCATCCATCCAATCCAATCATCCAATCCAATCCATCCATCCATCCATCCATCCATCCAATCCCTCTATCCATCCAATCCCTCCATCCAATCCATCCAATCCATCCATCCAATCCATCCCTCCATCCAGGTAATCCAATCCAATCCATCCATCCATCCATCCAATCCCTCCATCCAATCCATCCAATCCATCCATCCAATCCATCCCTCCATCCAGGTAATTCAATCCAATCCATCCATCCATCCATCCATCCAATCCCTCCATCCATCCAATTGTCCGTCTGTCCATCCATCCGTCCATCCATCCAATCCCTCCATCCATCCATCCATCCATCCATCCATCCATCCATCCATCCATCCATCCATCCAATCCCTCCACCCATCCATCCATCCATCCAATCCCTCCAATCATCCAATTGTCCGTCCATCCATCCAATCCCTCCAATCATCCAATTGTCCGTCTGTCCATCCATCCGTCCATCCATCCATCCATCCAATCCCTCCATCCATCCAATCCCTCCATCCATCCATCCAATCCCTCCATCCATCCATCCATCCATCCAATCCCTCCAATCATCCAATTGTCCGTCCATCCGTCCGTCCATCCATCCATCCATCCAATCCCTCCATCCATCCAATTGTCCGTCTGTCCATCCATCCGTCCATCCATCCATCCATCCAATCCCTCCTTCCATCCATCCATCCATCCATCCATCCATCCATCCATCCATCCATCCAATCCCTCCATCCATCCATCCATCCAATCCCTCCATCCATCCATCCATCCATCCATCCATCCATCCAATCCCTCCATCCATCCATCCATCCAATCCCTCCATCCATTCATCCATCCATCCATCCATCCATCCATCCATCCATCCAATCCCTCCAATCATCCAATTGTCCGTCCATCCGTCCATCCGTCCATCCGTCCATCCATCCATCCATTCAATCCAATCCAATCCAATCCAATCCAATCCAATCCATCCCATCCCTCCATCCATCCAATCGTCCGTCCGTCCGTCCATCCATCCAAATCAAAACTCTAAACTTTTTGTTTAATTAGCATCTTAGCTAATTAAACTCAAACGATCCAACTTAACGTGGTCCTTTGAAGCACGACTACTAATCGCTACCCCTCGAGTGAAGTGGAGTGCGAGAGAAAGTCCAGGCTGTTCTCAGATCAGCTGCTGTGGGGAAATTCCACCAGCACATGACAGGAGTGTGTTGCTTTGGATCGTCTGTTGGGTGTTTGCGTTTCCTTCTGTGCTTGTAGGTTAGCCATGACGGTAGTCCAGACACATGCGATCTTCCCTGAACATGCTGCCCGTGTGTGTGTGTGTGTGTGTGTGTGTGAGAGAGAGAGAGAGAGAGAGAGAGAGAGAGAGAGAGAGGTCTTGGCTTGTAGGATTTGGACCACTCAGCCTAGAAACAGCCGGCCCAGTTTGGACTCAGACCTGGTGTTAATGTCCTTTTTTTTCTCCAATACAAATCTGTTGTGTAGCAACCCCCAGATTCTCCTTTACCCACAAACCGCATGTGTTTTTAAACGCACAGCAACACACATGACAGGCACACATAGAGAGAGACGTGTTGCTTATTCAGGTGTTCATGCACAACTACACTAGATTAAATCAGATCGACACAGAGATTCAGAGATGGTTTAGAGGATCATTTCTTTATTTTTGGGGGTGCAAAGATCAATTACAGTACATGCATATCTTTATCATCAGTATTACAGAAAACACACTAGAAAAGATGTCAGCTATAGGTCTGATCCTATACAATATTGTTTCAAAGCAACAGTAAAAAAAGATAAATAACAGCGTTAATGTTGCAAAATTCAATTGAGCTATAAAGCAAGTCTATAGAATATAATAGTGTCATTATTCTCCTCAATTTAGTTTAATGCTCATTAAATTCAATTTAAGTCATAAAGTATGAGTAACTGTACAATAGATTTAGGTTAAAGTGAAATCAATCAATAATTACATCTATTTACTTCCTTAAACATGCATTGCGATTCATGCATTTTTAGAGATTTTTCACCAAAATTAAAATGCAGTCATCATTTAATTTGGACCCCATTGACTTTCATCGTATGGAGAGAAAAAGACATTTCAAAATATCATACAGTCATACAGGATTGGAACGACGCAAGGGTAAATGATTACCGAATTTACATTTTTGATTGAAATATCCCATTAATTCATGTTTCTGGTCTTATTGTGATTGATACACTGGTGCATGTTTTCTTCATAATTCCATTTAAAAGCAACATCTCCCTCAAGTCACTCACAATGTTCAAATTATGATTGACAATGTTTAGTTTCAGTCTGAAAAGTATCCCATTATGTCATTAAATGTGTTTGTGAAACATGCAATTCATAAGTTAAATCCATATATTGAGGAATATTATCAATGCAATCCATATTTTGAGGATTATTATCAATCCATTCCAAATATTTAGGGTTATTATCAATGCAATCCATATATTGAGGATTATTATCAATGCAGTCTATATTTCGAGGATTATTATCAATGCAATCTATATATTGAAGATTATTATTGCAATATTATCAATGCAATCCAAATTTTGAGGCTTATTATCAATGCAATCTATATATTGAATATTATTATCAATGCAGTCTATGTTTTGAGGATTATTATCAATCCAATCCAAATATTTAGGGTTATTATCAATGCAATCTATATATTGAAGATTATTATTGCAATATTATCAATGCAATCCATATATTGAGGATTATTATCAATGCAGTCTATATTTTGAGGATTATTATCAATGCAATCTATATATTGAAGATTATTATTGCAATATCAATGCAATCCATATATTGAGGATTATTATCAATGCAATCCAAATATTAAGGGTTATTATCAATGCAATCTATATATTGAAGATTATTATTGCAATATTATCAATGCAATCCATATATTGAGGCTTATTATCAATGCAATCCATATATTTGAGGATTATTATCAATGCAATCCATATATTGAGGATTATTATCAATGCAATCCAAATATTGAAGATCATTATCAATGCAATCAATATTGAGGATTTTTATACTATCCATATTATCCAAATATTGATTATTAAGACAGTTTAGAGTTGAAAAATGACAGAGAAGAAGATGAATCAAAGACCCTTTTAAGTTGCACAAAGAACTCTTTATTCTGTAGTTTTGTTAAAGGAGCCAGAAACCGAAAGTTTATTAATGCTTCTTGTGTGGGTGTGTTTGGGTACTTGAGAAAAGCCTTTGTGATCGTGAGGGCTGGCGGCTGGGACGGGCCCTCCTGGCAAAGCTCGTAGCGTCACGTCAGCCCTGATGCGTGTGCGTGTGTGTGTGTGTGTGTGTGTGATGAATAAGAACGGCTCCTGAGCTCGAGTCTTATGCAGAAGCATCAATCAGCTCAGAATCACACCTTCACCCTCCACCCCCGCGGGGGGGAGTCCTACATGAGGTCACCGAGCCTCTAAACCTGAGAGTGGGAGGGTGTTGAGACGACCAGGGAAAGAGAAAGAAAGACAGACAGAGAGAGATAGAGAAAGAGAGCGCGCGACATTTGTGGTGGGCTGCATTGAACACCACAAATCTGTGCTTTCATTTTCACTCTGCCTGTTCATGCTCACCCCTCACATCTGATGCTCATACTCATTTACACAATAGCACACACACGCAGTTACAGGAATTATATATATGCATAATGCATGTTCGCTGCATGCTATTTATGCATCATGATGCAGGTCAGACTTGTATTGTTACTTCTTGCAGTTTAAAGGTGACATATTACAGTATATGCCCTTTTCACAAGATGTATAATAAATCTATGGTGTCCCCAGAATGTGTCTGTTAAATTTCAGCTCAAAATACCCCCAGATCATTAAAGCCCCGGTCACACGAAGGGAAGACGCAGATATTTCCCTGCGGTTTGGCCTCTCATTTACACGAACACCCTGTTTTTATCACAGAAAACGATTATTTCTAAAAACTCTAAAAAGTGGAGATTTCTGATAACGCCGGTTATGTGTTGCCGTGTCGACCGGGAGAAACAGGGTTTAGGTTCTCAAACGTCACATTATGCGCCAGAAAATGCTTCACGTCATGTGATCGCCCAGTTTGCCAGAGTTATGATGGCGCTCGACGGCATATTTATGCGGGTTGATGTAAATGACAACTTTTTTGAAAACGAGATGTGTGCACGATGTTATTATTAAAAACGGAGGGGGGGAAATATTTGTTTCTCTAAATACCCGGCTATGTGTAAATGTGGCTTTATTATAGCTT
>JARWKJ010000015.1:39691879-39699379 GCA_029959095.1 Rhinichthys osculus | reverse complement strand
CTGTTCACTGAAATGAATCACACTCACCAACTCTAACAGCAAAGTTTCTCCTGAACTTTAAAAGAAAGGATCTATAAAAATATGTCTGAACACCTTCATACATTTGACACAGGAGACGAAAACTAATCATTAAACTGTTCTAAAGTGCCTTTAAATATCCTACAAATATTCATCAATCATCTTAATTTTAAATCATCAGCAAAATCACTGTGAATATATACTGTGTGAATATTAGACATTTTCTCTAGCTCTAGAGTGATTTAGCATTCAATTTAAGTTAACATGAAAATGTTTTTTGTAAGTTATGGAAACAAATTACTTGCTTGAATTTACAGGGAAAGATTTTGAAGAAATCCATGTGGTGATATTCCATTCTATTTTATTCTATTCTACTCTATGCTACTCTACTCTGTTCTACTCTACTCTATTCTACTCTTCTTTACTCTATGCTACTCTACTCTATTCTACTTTTCTTTACTCTATGCTACTCTACTCTATTCTACTCTACTTTATTTTACTCTATTCTATTCTACTCTCTTCTACTCTATTCTATTCTACTCTCTTCTACTCTATTCCATTCTACTCTATTCTACTCTACTCTATTCTACTCTACACTATTCTACTCTTCTTTACTCTATGCTACTCTACTCTTTTCTACTCTACTCTATTCTACTCTTCTTTACTCTATGTTACTCTACTCTGTTCTACTCTATTCTACTCTTCTTTACTCTATGCTCGTCTACTCTTTTCTACTCTACTCTATTCTACTCTTCTTTACTCTATGCTACTCTACTCTATTCTACTCTACTTTATTTTACTCTATTCTATTCTACTCTCTTCTATTCTACTCTCTCTACTCTATTCTACTCTATTCTACTCTACACTGTCCTCTACTCTATACTGTACTCTACTCTACACTGTACTCTACTCTCTACTCTACACTGTACTCTACTCTACTCTATACTGTACTCTACTCTACACTGTACTCTACTCTCTACTCTACACTGTACTCTACTCTACACTGTACTCTACTCTACTCTACACTGTTCTCTACTCTACACTCTACTCTACACGGTACTCTACTCTACACTCAACTCTACTCTACACTGTACTCTACTCTACTCTACACTGTACTCTACTCTACTCTACACTGTACTCTACTCTACTCTACACTGTACTCTACACTGTACTCTACTCTACTCTACACTGTACTCTACTCTACTCTACACTGTACTCTACTCTACACTGTACTCTACTCTCTACTCTACACTGTACTCCACTCTACTCTATACTGTACTCTACACTGTTCTCTACTCTACACTCTACTCTACACTGTACTCTACTCTACACTCAACTCTACTCTACACTGTACTCTACTCTACTCTACACTGTACTCTACTCTACACTGTACTCTACTCTCTACTCTACACTGTACTCTACTCTACTCTATACTGTACTCTACTCTACACTGTACTCTACTCTACTCTACACTGTACTCTACTCTCTACTCTACACTGTACTCTACACTGTACTCTACTCTCTACTCTACACTGTACTCTACTCTACACTCTACACTGTACTCTACTCTACTCTATACTGTACTCTACTCTACACTGTACTCTACTCTACTCTACACTGTACTCTACTCTCTACTCTACACTGTACTCTACACTGTACTCTACTCTACACTCTACACTGTACTCTACACTGTACTCTACTCTCTACTCTACACTGTACTCTACACTGTACACTACTCTACTCTACACTGTTCTCTACTCTACACTCTACTCTACTCTACACTGTACTCTACTCTACACTCAACTCTACTCTACACTCTACTCTACTCTACTTTACACTGTACTCTACTGTACTCTACTCTACACTGTACTCTACTCTACACTGTACTCTACTCTACACTATACTATACTCTACACTGTACTCTACTCTACACTGTACTCTATTGTACTCTACTGTACTGTACTCTACTCTACACTGTACTCTGCTGTACTCTACTCTACTCTACTGTACTCTACTCTACTCTACTGTACTCTACTCGGACTAACCCCGTGACGTCACAGAGGAGGGTGATGATGGATGTCTGTGAGCACTGGACAGATGGATTGAGAGCAGTTCTCTCGATATTCAGTAGAGTAACTGGGCTATATACAGTATATAACACACAGCTCTAGCTGAACGAGTTGAAGTGTGTGTGTGAGAACAGCAGTTGAGAGGTGACCACAAACCCTCCATCAGACACCATCACCAGCGAGAGGAATCCCCCAGCATGCACTCCTCCTCCTCCTCCTCTTCCTCTCTCAGATAAACTGTTATTAGGATTCCAGCCTCGTCTAGGTGTTAAACCACAGCTTGCTCCCTCTCTCTCTCTCTCTCTCTCTCTCTCTCTCTCTTTATCTGCCAATCATTTCATCTATAAATATGTATCTGAACAGGAGAGTAAAAGATCATTACGGACAGATGTCAACAGGTTATATATAAATACATATATACAGTATATATACAGTTATGTGAAAAAGAAAGGACACCCTTTATTATTTTATGATTTTACGTATCAGATCATAATAAAAAGGTCTTAAAATGAGGTCATTATTTATTTCACAAAAATAAAGCCAAATGGAAAGCCACAGATTCCCGCCTGTGATTCAGTTGCTTGTAGATCCACTTTTAGCAGCGATACGTTGAAGGAATGTTTTCCTGTATGACTTTATCAGTCTCTCGTGTCGTTTCTCAGTTCAGTGATGTCTGTGAGCATCTGTCGTTTCTCTCTCTCTTCTTTACAGCGTCGCTTCAGTTCAGAGATGTCTGTGAGCGTCTGTCGTTTCTCTCTCTCTCCTTCACAGCGTCGCTTCAGTTCAGTGATGTCTGTGAGCATCTGTCGTTTCTCTCTCTCTTCTTTACAGAGTCGCTTCAGTTCAGTGATGTCTGTGAGCGTCTGTCGTTTCTCTCGCTCTTCTTTACAGAGTCGCTTCAGTTCAGTGATGTCTGTGAGCGTCTGTCGTTTCTCTCTCTCTTCTTTACAGCGTCGCTTCAGTTCAGTGATGTCTGTGACCGTCTGTCGTTTCTCTCGCTCTTCTTTACAGAGTCGCTTCAGTTCAGTGATGTCTGTGAGCGTCTGTCGTTTCTCTCTCTCTTCTTTACAGCGTCGCTTCAGTTCAGTGATGTCTGTGAGCGTCTGTCGTTTCTCTCTCTCTTCTTTACAGAGTCGCTTCAGTTCAGTGATGTCTGTGAGCGTCTGTCGTTTCTCTCTCTCTTCTTTACAGCGTCGCTTCAGTTCAGTGATGTCTGTGAGCGTCTGTCGTTTCTCTCTCTCTTCTTTACAGCGTCGCTTCAGTTCAGTGATGTCTGTGAGCGTCTGTCGTTTCTCTCTCTCTTCTTTACAGAGTCGCTTCAGTTCAGTGATGTCTGTGAGCGTCTGTCGTTTCTCTCTCTCTTCTTTACAGAGTCGCTTCAGTTCAGTGATGTCTGTGAGCGTCTGTCGTTTCTCTCTCTCTTCTTTACAGCGTCGCTTCAGTTCAGTGATGTCTGTGAGGGTCTGTCGTTTCTCTCGCTCTTCTTTACAGAGTCGCTTCAGTTCAGTGATGTCTGTGAGCGTCTGTCGTTTCTCTCGCTCTTCTTTACAGAGTCGCTTCAGTTCAGTGATGTCTGTGAGCGTCTGTCGTTTCTCTCTCTCTCCTTCACAGTGTCGCTTCAGTTCAGTGATGTCTGTGAGCGTCTGTCGTTTCTCTCGCTCTTCTTTACAGCGTCGCTTCAGTTCAGTGATGTCTGTGAGCGTCTGTCGTTTCTCTCGCTCTTCTTTACAGCGTCGCTTCAGTTCAGTGATGTCTGTGAGCGTCTGTCGTTTCTCTCTCTCTTCTTTACAGCGTTGCTTCAGTTCAGAGATGTCTGTGAGCGTCTGTCGTTTCTCTCTCTCTTCTTTACAGAGTCGCTTCAGTTCAGTGATGTCTGTGAGCGTCTGTCGTTTCTCTCGCTCTTCTTTACAGCGTCGCTTCAGTTCAGTGATGTCTGTGAGCATCTGTCGTTTCTCTCGCTCTTCTTTACAGAGTCGCTTCAGTTCAGTGATGTCTGTGAGGGTCTGTCGTTTCTCTCTCTCTTCTTTACAGAGTCGCTTCAGTTCAGTGATGTCTGTGAGCGTCTGTCGTTTCTCTCTCTCTTCTTTACAGAGTCGCTTCAGTTCAGTGATGTCTGTGAGCGTCTGTCGTTTCTCTCGCTCTTCTTTACAGAGTCGCTTCAGTTCAGTGATGTCTGTGAGCGTCTGTCGTTTCTCTCTCTCTTCTTTACAGAGTCGCTTCAGTTCAGTGATGTCTGTGAGCGTCTGTCGTTTCTCTCGCTCTTCTTTACAGAGTCGCTTCAGTTCAGTGATGTCTGTGACCGTCTGTCGTTTCTCTCGCTCTTCTTTACAGAGTCGCTTCAGTTCAGTGATGTCTGTGACCGTCTGTCGTTTCTCTCGCTCTTCTTTACAGAGTCGCTTCAGTTCAGTGATGTCTGTGAGCGTCTGTCGTTTCTCTCTCTCTTCTTTACAGCGTTGCTTCAGTTCAGAGATGTCTGTGAGCGTCTGTCGTTTCTCTCTCTCTCCTTTACAGAGTCGCTTCAGTTCAGTGATGTCTGTGACCGTCTGTCGTTTCTCTCGCTCTTCTTTACAGAGTCGCTTCAGTTCAGTGATATCTGTGAGCGTCTGTCGTTTCTCTCTCTCTTCTTTACAGCGTTGCTTCAGTTCAGTGATGTCTGTGAGCGTCTGTCGTTTCTCTCTCTCTCCTTTACAGAGTCGCTTCAGTTCAGTGCTGTCTGTGAGCGTCTGTCGTTTCTCTCGCTCTTCTTTACAGAGTCGCTTCAGTTCAGTGATGTCTGTGAGCGTCTGTCGTTTCTCTCGCTCTTCTTTACAGCGTCGCTTCAGTTCAGTGATGTCTGTGAGGGTCTGTCGTTTCTCTCTCTCTTCTTTACAGCGTTGCTTCAGTTCAGAGATGTCTGTGAGCGTCTGTCGTTTCTCTCTCTCTTCTTTACAGCATTGTTTCAGTTCAGTGATGTCTGTGAGCGTCTGTCGTTTCTCTCTCTCTCCTTTACAGAGTCGCTTCAGTTCAGTGCTGTCTGTGAGCGTCTGTCGTTTCTCTCTCTCTTCTTTACAGCGTTGCTTCAGTTCAGTGATGTCTGTGAGCGTCTGTCGTTTCTCTCGCTCTTCTTTACAGAGTCGCTTCAGTTCAGTGATGTCTGTGAGCGTCTGTCGTTTCTCTCTCTCTTCTTTACAGCGTTGCTTCAGTTCAGTGATGTCTGTGAGCGTCTGTCGTTTCTCTCTCTCTCCTTTACAGAGTCGCTTCAGTTCAGTGCTGTCTGTGAGCGTCTGTCGTTTCTCTCGCTCTTCTTTACAGAGTCGCTTCAGTTCAGTGATGTCTGTGAGCGTCTGTCGTTTCTCTCGCTCTTCTTTACAGCGTCGCTTCAGTTCAGTGATGTCTGTGAGCGTCTGTCGTTTCTCTCTCTCTCCTTTACAGAGTCGCTTCAGTTCAGTGATGTCTGTGAGCGTCTGTCGTTTCTCTCTCTCTTCTTTACAGCGTTGCTTCAGTTCAGAGATGTCTGTGAGCGTCTGTCGTTTCTCTCTCTCTCCTTTACAGAGTCGCTTCAGTTCAGTGATGTCTGTGAGCGTCTGTCGTTTCTCTCGCTCTTCTTTACAGAGTCGCTTCAGTTCAGTGATGTCTGTGAGCGTCTGTCGTTTCTCTCGCTCTTCTTTACAGCGTCGCTTCAGTTCAGTGATGTCTGTGAGCGTCTGTCGTTTCTCTCTCTCTTCTTTACAGAGTCGCTTCAGTTCAGTGATGTCTGTGAGCGTCTGTCGTTTCTCTCTCTCTTCTTTACAGCGTCGCTTCAGTTCAGTGATGTCTGTGACCGTCTGTCGTTTCTCTCTCTCTTCTTTACAGAGTCGCTTCAGTTCAGTGATGTCTGTGAGCGTCTGTCGTTTCTCTCTCTCTTCTTTACAGCGTCGCTTCAGTTCAGTGATGTCTGTGACCGTCTGTCGTTTCTCTCTCTCTTCTTTACAGAGTCGCTTCAGTTCAGTGATGTCTGTGACCGTCTGTCGTTTCTCTCTCTCTTCTTTACAGAGTCGCTTCAGTTCAGTGATGTCTGTGAGCGTCTGTCGTTTCTCTCGCTCTTCTTTACAGCGTCGCTTCAGTTCAGTGATGTGTGTGAGCGTCTGTCGTTTCTCTCGCTCTTCTTTACAGAGTCGCTTCAGTTCAGTGATGTCTGTGAGCGTCTGTCGTTTCTCTCGCTCTTCTTTACAGCGTCGCTTCAGTTCAGTGATGTCTGTGAGCGTCTGTCGTTTCTCTCGCTCTTCTTTACAGCGTCGCTTCAGTTCAGTGATGTCTGTGAGCGTCTGTCGTTTCTCTCTCTCTTCTTTACAGCGTCGCTTCAGTTCAGTGATGTCTGTGAGCGTCTGTCGTTTCTCTCTCTCTTCTTTACAGCGTCGCTTCAGTTCAGTGATGTCTGTGAGTGTCTGTCGTTTCTCTCGCTCTTCTTTACAGAGTCGCTTCAGTTCAGTGATGTCTGTGAGCGTCTGTCGTTTCTTTCTCTCTTCTTTACAGCGTTGCTTCAGTTCAGAGATGTCTGTGAGTGTCTGTCGTTTCTCTCTCTCTCCTTTACAGAGTCGCTTCAGTTCAGTGCTGTCTGTGAGCGTCTGTCGTTTCTCTCGCTCTTCTTTACAGCGTCGCTTCAGTTCAGTGATGTCTGTGAGGGTCTGTCGTTTCTCTCTCTCTTCTTTACAGCGTTGCTTCAGTTCAGAGATGTCTGTGAGCGTCTGTCGTTTCTCTCTCTCTTCTTTACAGCGTTGCTTCAGTTCAGTGATGTCTGTGAGCGTCTGTCGTTTCTCTCTCTCTCCTTTACAGAGTCGCTTCAGTTCAGTGCTGTCTGTGAGCGTCTGTCGTTTCTCTCGCTCTTCTTTACAGAGTCGCTTCAGTTCAGTGATGTCTGTGAGCGTCTGTCGTTTCTCTCTCTCTTCTTTACAGCGTTGCTTCAGTTCAGTGATGTCTGTGAGCGTCTGTCGTTTCTCTCTCTCTCCTTTACAGAGTCGCTTCAGTTCAGTGCTGTCTGTGAGCGTCTGTCGTTTCTCTCGCTCTTCTTTACAGAGTCGCTTCAGTTCAGTGATGTCTGTGAGCGTCTGTCGTTTCTCTCGCTCTTCTTTACAGCGTCGCTTCAGTTCAGTGATGTCTGTGAGCGTCTGTCGTTTCTCTCTCTCTCCTTTACAGAGTCGCTTCAGTTCAGTGATGTCTGTGAGCGTCTGTCGTTTCTCTCTCTCTTCTTTACAGCGTTGCTTCAGTTCAGAGATGTCTGTGAGCGTCTGTCGTTTCTCTCTCTCTCCTTTACAGAGTCGCTTCAGTTCAGTGATGTCTGTGAGCGTCTGTCGTTTCTCTCGCTCTTCTTTACAGAGTCGCTTCAGTTCAGTGATGTCTGTGAGCGTCTGTCGTTTCTCTCGCTCTTCTTTACAGCGTCGCTTCAGTTCAGTGATGT
>JARWKJ010000015.1:39681879-39686879 GCA_029959095.1 Rhinichthys osculus | reverse complement strand
GTCAGGTCTCCTACACTGTTGACGTTGTAAACTCAATGCAGCACTTCCTGGTTCTACGCCAGAACGCTGGCTCACTATTGGTCTAGAGTATCTAATGGTACTATTGGTCACGTGACCAGCGTCGGCCAATAGTGAGCCAGCGTTCTGACATAGAACCAGGAAGTGCTGCACTGTTTACACTACATCCACCAGAGACTGACATGCAAGAGAAGAAATTGAATAAAGTTGTTATATTTGTTTTTTCATGTCGCTTCATAACATTAAGGTTGAACCACTGAAATCACATAGTCTATTTTATCGATGTCTTTACTACCTTTCTGGGCCTTGAAAGTTGCAGTGCTGTCTATGGTTCAGAAACCTCTCGGACTTCATAAAAAATATCATAATTTGTGTTCTGAAGATGAACGAAGGTCTTACGGGTTTGAAACGACATGAGGGCGAGTAATTAATGACAGAAATGTCATTTTTGGGTGAACTAACCCTTTAAATCATGCCTTAAAGCTGAAGTGCGAGAGATCGAGTGTGTTATTTGAGTATTTTACGATCACAGGCACTTCCCAGTCGACGGATGCGCTTGTTTTTAACGTGATTCCTCTGTTTACTTCACACATACTGCTTGTTTTTCCGAACACTGAAAACCCGGGTTAAGTGTGTTTGTGGCCAGTGCCACTCTCTCTGAGGTCTCTCGGTGTAGACGAAAAGGTTTCTGCGTAATGATAGGGATTAACATTCGTGTGTGTGTGTGTTAGCGCGGAGTATCTCGTCCTGAGATCCACGGGCTCATTAACACTTTCCAGCCCTCTCTTCTATGTGTGAAACAGGCCTATTGTTAAACGAACAGAGAAAAGAGGGAGAATTATAATAAGCGCTTAATATAATCTCACTTAGCGGCTCCGAGGAACGTCCTATAACGCAGACGTTACCGGTCAGTGGTCATTGTTAATTGCGTGTGAATCGGTGAGGGCCGTTACCACGGTGTGTGTTCAAAAAAAAAAAAAAGCCCATCACTGACTTTGCACTTGCAGAAATGTCTAAATTTAGGGCCCTGCCACGCGCAACGTTTCTGGCCCCCCACTGGGGCCACATCGGGCCCACATCGCCTCACCAACAAACGAATGGTGGGCGACAAAAAGAGACAAGAGGGAAGCGTGCCTCAGTGACAGCTTGCTTTACCGAAGTGAACAATGGAAGTATTGTTCGGTAGGGGATCTGGCATGACACCTTCCTTGCGCTTTGCAGCATCTCGAGAGATCAACTTAGAAAATAGATTTCACTATGTGTGTGTGTAAAACATGCATATGGATGTCTGCGAAACGCTGTCATTTTAAAGACAATTGTTTTGAGTAATTCAACTTGGTAAGTGGTCACAACACCCAATTCAGAAAACACAACTAAACTAAATAAGAGTAACTAAATCAACATGCTGACAAACACACGTTTCAGCAATTTAGCTGCTAAAGATAAAGAGTTTTTTTTGTGTGTGTGGACATTAGAAATAGTATTAGAAATAATCTTTTTATATATTTTTACAATAGCAATAAATAATAAGCATCTGGTGTAAAGTATTGGAGTATTTGTATTATATAGTGAAGTATTGCTATTGGAGCTCGTGTTGTTTTAACTCATTTTGTTGTGTTTGTGCAGTCAAATTAAGTATAAAGATCCCAGATTGTCTTTTAGATATTAGATTAGATTCTAGTTTATTGTCATTACACCCATCATCCATTAGCATTACACTAAACATCACACTTTCCATCTGTATTTCACCGGCTCTGCGTTCGACTAGTATTAGATCTGATCTCGTTCTTTACACTATAATCTTGACTGAAAGATCCCAGCTTTAGTATAAATTCATCTACTAATGTTTTTTCAGTAGATGCATGCTTTAATCTTTGTCACTTGCTAGCAATACAATATTAGAACTAATTTTATAATCAAAAAAGAGAGATTGACTTGATTCCACTGCTTGAGATATGAGGTATGCGTATCATATTCATGCATAAATCAACACACGCACATTGCAAAAAAATGAAATTGGACATTGGGTTACTATGGAAACGGTATTTTAAATCCTTTTAGCGTCTCAATTTTTGTGATATCAACTTCAAATTTGGAACTCAACTTGGCTAGACGTGTGGCTTTGATTTTCCGGATTATTTAATTTAGTCTGTCAGTAACGCTCTGTTTAGTTCCTGTCTCTATGAAGCCCCTCCTCCTGAAAAGCACACTGAGCTCTGATTGATCGGCTGGAGCAGTGTGTTGTGATTGGTCAAGAGCTTCGAGTGTGTTTGGGAAATGTCCCGCCCCTTCCCATAACCACCAGTTTCAACTAGTGATCGACCGATATTGGTAACGGCGATATCTTAGATAGCAGGGTGGCCGATATAAAGCCGATATATAATAATTAATATAAATTTTAATTACTATTTAATGAATTAGAAATAAATACGAAATCAATTTGAAAAATAAATCTTTAAAATAAACATACTTATACTTTAGATGGAAATTGAATCAAAATAAAAGTCCCGCTTCCAACACGTCGGCCAATCAGAAAAACGCATCGGCCGATGCCGATATTTTAAAAATACTGAATATTCAATTCAATTCACATTTATTTGATTTTCACAACATACATCGTTTCAAAGCAGCTTTACAAAAAATTACAATTTACAGTGATCTGTTATCAGAGGTAAATCTCTGAGTTATGTATTTCAGAAATGTACATATACAAATCACAGTTAGCTAAAAATGTATTAATTTAAACAATGTAATAATTTAAGGCAGAAACAATGAGCTCATTAAAGTAATGAATACTTGTCTGTTAACATATGATTATGACATATAGAAAATTGTATCATTGGTGGATGTTGATTCAGAGTTTGCGACCGACATATCCAGTTTAACACACTCACTCACTCAACCAGGCCCCGCCCCTTTATTCTGTGTATGAATTATTATAATGAGGAATATTGTGACGTGTTCGTTCCCGGAAGAAACTCAAGACTACAATGGAGGCAGTGACACTGATATACAGTATAACTGTGTTGAAACAGCATAATAGCTCCTCTTTATCGAAAAATGTTTCGATATTGGGAAAACAAGACAAAAATACAAAGTAAGAATAATTTTTTGCAGTGCAAGCATTCACACGCATGATCGCTGAAGTCATTGCATCATCTCTCTCTCTTTCTCTGTGTGCTTTGGGCAGATGCTTAACCCCCCCCCCACACACACACACACACACACACAACTCTTTCTGCGTGTAAGTCTTTGTGTGTCTTAATTGAGACCGCCACTCTGTTTAAAGAGCTCTTTAAAACGCATTGAAACAGGGCAAGTGCTGGAGGTTAAATAGGTCTTAATACAGCCACTTAATCCGTTCATTACACTGGATCTGAGGCTGGTCCGGGGGCCCGAGAGCGGGGCCATTAATTAGCATGGCCTCCGGGCCCCTGCAGTGAACATGAGGAGATGCTGAAGGTTAAAGTGAGGCTCGGATCCTCAGAGACCATTGAGTCTGTTCAGAGCCGGCTTTCCATTCAGCGTTTGTTGTGCTTTCTGTTTGCTTTTCTGCTCCATTAGTTCTCTGAGGGAGAACCGGGCCGGACAGAAAGACTGGAGGTGGAAAATTAATGAAGGCCTGATTGAGGCGCTTCGCTGGGAGATCGGGAGGATTGTGGAATAATTGATGGCTTTAGTTGTGTGGGTGTTAGTGGTGAGGTTGTTTAATGCCGGTTTAAACTTTGTCTTCTGTCTCAAATGCCGTGGACATGTTCGGCACATGAGTTCACTCCGCGGAAATCTCCCGAAAGTCCTGAGGAGAAATAATAAAATAAACTGTTGGCATGCTGTATAATTGTAGAGCTATTGAATTTGATTAAATAAATAAAAAATATTAAATTGATTAAAATGAATGTAGGAGAGATTATTGCACTGACTATACACACAAACTATTATTTTACTTGATTGATTTATTATTATAAATATTATCATAGACTTCCATTGGTTTATGGCAAGTTATTACTCTTTACAGACCCAAACAACCACAGAAACTATTTATTTTGTATTACAGTCATTTTCAAAAGTCAACAGTCAAAATCATTTTTTTTTTTTTTTTTGGGCCATTTTGACATTTGGGAACATTTATTTATTTAGGAGAATTAAAAACAATAGACTTCCATTGTTTGTATGTAAAGTTAGGCTACATCAGAACACGTATTTATTTATTATCGCTTCAATTTTGATGTTAAGTTCTTACTGACAACAGCCCCAAACTATAACACAACCCTTTAATCTATTTGATTTTATTCTTTAATATATATATATAAAAAAAACTTGATTTGATCATTTTGACCTTTATGAACATTCTCGTAAAATAAAGTAAATATTCAGTCATTTATCAGAGGCAGATGTGTGTCAGATAGCTCTCCTCGGGACAGATATGTGTGTGTGTGGATCCACACACTGCAGTTGTTTTGTTCTGAAGAGGTTGTGCAAACGTTCTCTGGACGTTCATCAGTCGATCTCATGTTGGTGTGTTTCTGTTCTCTCTCTCTCTCTCTCTCTCTCTCTCTCTCTCTCTCTCTCTCTCTCTCTCTCCCCCCTCTCGGATCACTCCTCTCACTTTCTCTCACTGTATATTTTAGCACTTTCTCTTAAGACTCGACTCGCTTTAACAAACACGGCCAAAAATCCAGACGACTCGCACAGAGATCTCTCTCTCTCTCTCTCTCTCTCTCTCTCTCTCTCTCTCTCTCTCTGTCGTTCAGAGCAGGCGGGTTGGAAGACACTCTCTTATCAGAGGAATTTCGCACTGTATTTTTAATATGTATCTTTTAACACCTGTAAATGTCGTGTGTGATATTCCGGGTAACTAGAGTGTGTGTGTGTGTGTGTGTGTGTGTGTGTGTGTGTGTGTGTGTGTGTGTGTGTGTGTGTGTGTGTGGTAGGCCTAATGAATTCTCAAAGGGGGAAGTCTGCGTATGCATAAATGCATCATG
>JARWKJ010000015.1:39664379-39676879 GCA_029959095.1 Rhinichthys osculus | reverse complement strand
GATCAGTGTGTGTGTGTTTATGGAGGTCATGTGATCAGTGTGTGTGTGTTTATGGAGGTCATGTGATCAGTGTGTGTGTGTTTATGGAGGTCATGTGATCAGTGTGTGTGTGTGTTTATGGAGGTCATATGATCAGTGTGTGTGTGTTTATGGAGGTCATGTGATCAGTGTGTGTGTGTTTATGGAGGTCATGTGATCAGTGTGTGTGTGTTTATGGAGGTCATGTGATCAGTGTGTGTGTGTGTTTATGGAGGTCATGTGATCAGTGTGTGTGTGTTTATGGAGGTCATGTGATCAGTGTGTGTGTGTGTTTATGGAGGTCATGTGATCAGTGTGTGTGTCGAGAGTTGTGTTTATGGAGGTCATGTGATCAGTGTGTGTGTGTGTGTTTACGGAGGTCATGTGATCAGTGTGTGTGTGTTTATGGAGGTCATGTGATCAGTGTGTGTGTCGAGAGTTGTGTTTATGGAGGTCATGTGATCAGTGTGTGTGTGTTTATGGAGGTCATGTGATCAGTGTGTGTGTGTTTATGGAGGTCATGTGATCAGTGTGTGTGTGTTTATGAAGGTCATGTGATCAGTGTGTGTGTGTTTATGGAGGTCATGTGATCAGTGTGTGTGTGTTTATGGAGGTCATGTGATCAGTGTGTGTGTGTTTATGGAGGTCATGTGATCAGTGTGTGTGTGTTTATGGAGGTCATGTGATCAGTGTGTGTGTGTGTTTATGGAGGTCATGTGATCAGTGTGTGTGTGTGTTTATGGAGGTCATGTGATCAGTGTGTGTGTGTTTATGGAGGTCATGTGATCAGTGTGTGTGTGTTTATGGAGGTCATGTGATCAGTGTGTGTGTGTTTATGGAGGTCATGTGATCAGTGTGTGTGTGTTTATGGAGGTCATGTGATCAGTGTGTGTGTGTTTACGGAGGTCATGTGATCAGTGTGTGTGTGTTTATGGAGGTCATGTGATCAGTGTGTGTGTCGAGACTTGTGTTTATGGAGGTCATGTGATCAGTGTGTGTGTCGAGAGTTGTGTTTATGGAGGTCATGTGATCAGTGTATGTGTGTGTTTACGGAGGTCATGTGATCAGTGTGTGTGTGTTTACGGAGGTCATGTGATCAGTGTGTGTGTGTGTGTTTACGGAGGTCATGTGATCAGTGTGTGTGTGTGTGTTTACGGAGGTCATGTGATCAGTGTGTGTGTGTGTTTACGGAGGTCATGTGATCAGTGTGTGTGTGTGTTTACGGAGGTCATGTGATCAGTGTGTGTGTCTGCTGTCTCTCAGGGTGGCGAGAGCTGGCACAGGTCAGTGCCCTACAGAGATGCATCTGATTAGCTGGACCATTGGGCAGCTTGTGCCCTCGGCTGGCATCGGCAGGGCAAGGGCAAGAGCTGTGCCAACCTGAACCTGGAGATGGAGGAGGACACACGCACACACACACACACCAACCTGAACCTGGAGATGGAGGAGGACACACACGCACACACACACACACCAACCTGGACCTGGAGATGGAGGAGGACACACGCACACACACACACACACCAACCTGGACCTGAAGCTGGAGATATAGATGGCATCATGCCTGCGTTCGTGTGCGACAGAAGATGCTGCACTGAACAAATCAGGCTCATTTTATGAATATTTATGAACTGAGTGAGACCAGTGGAACTGGAGACACACACACAGACACACACACACATACACAGACACACACACACACTCACACATAGACACTCTCAATCTCATGCACACTCACACACACACACACACATACACATGCACACTCTTACTCACTCAAACTCCCTCACATATAAGTATACACGCGCACACACTCTCTCTCTCTCTCTCTCTCTCTCTCTCTCTCTCTCTCTCTCACACACACACACACACACACACACACACACATACACATGCACACTCTTGCTCACTCAAACTCCCTCACATATAAGTATACACGCGCACACTCTCTCTCTCTCTCTCTCTCTCTCTCTCTCTCTCTCTCTCTCTCTCTCTCTCTCTCTCTCTCTCTCTCTCTCTCACACACACACACACACACTCAAAAACAGACTCACTAACACACAAGCACACTCTCTCTCTCTCTCTCTTTCTCTCTCTCTCTCTCTCTCACAAACATACACTCAAACACAGACTCACTCACACACAAGCACACACGTACACACACACACTTAAACACAGACACACACACACACAGTTACACACAGACTCACACAAACACACACACACACGCACTCACACTCAAACACAGACACACACTCAAACACAGACTCACAAACTCACACACACACTCACTCAAACACAGACTCACTCTCACACACGCACACACACACACACTCAAACACAGACTCACACAGATACACACTCAAACACAGACTCACAAACTCACACACACACACTCAAACACAGACTCACTCACACACGCCACACACACACAAACACACACACACTCAGTCAAACACAGACTCACTCTCACACACTCAAACACAGACTCACACACACAGACTCACACACACACACACACACTGCTGTCAGAGAGAGTGTAAGACAGAGCGAGAACACTGTTCTTATACAGGACTGTTTCTTCACACCTCGATCTCGAGCTCGAGCTGCATCTGTTTTCTCTCTGTCTTCCTCCAAACCGAGGCTTTCAGGAGGAACACGTCCTTAAAACAGTGTTGCTTAATTAATACGACTCGAAGCAATCACAGCAAATGTTTCACAGCGCATCGAAGAATAATCAACCTCATCTGACTCCTGAATATTCAGATGAGGATGATGACAAATCACTTCTTGTCTTCATCACTGTCAGCATTAGTTATGTATGAATATATGAATGCATCTGTTCACTAGTTATTTATACATTATAATGAGCATTTCTGGTGCTTTATGCAGCTCTGTGTAGCGTCTTACCGCTACGAAGTGGTTTTAGACATGAAAAGTGTGTGTGCATGACCTTTAACCCCTCGACTGCAGAGCTGCTGACCTCTGACCCCACTTCACACGGCTAATGTGGCTTTTAGCAGCTCTGAGAGACGTGACGATGACACGAGGGAAAGTTTGCGCTCGTAAGCTGCTTTTACATAATGATGCAACATCGACTGCTTTTACATCTTCTGAATGACACTTGAGTGTTGCTGGGATGTTTTGAGTGGTAACTAGGGTGTTTTGGGGGGTTGCTAGGGTGTTTTGGGGTGTTGTTAGATTGGTCTGGGTAGTCGCTCGAAACAAACAGAGGAACTGTCCCTTTAAATCTATCTGAGCTGAAATATTCAACTCAAACTGTTCAGATTAGACTGAAACGAACAGGGGTCGTGTTCTAAATCAATTACAAAATACAGATCTTGGGTTATTTTTTCTACCCAAATCCTGGGTTGAGCCTTTTGGGTCATTTCTTTGGGTTGTTTTTTCAGAGTTTGGGTTGTTTTTATGTTACCCAGCTCCTGTGTCAGACGTAACAACCCAGTGTTTGTGTTGTATTGTGTTACCCAGATTCTGGGTTAGATATAATAACCCAGTTTTTGGGTAGTATTGTGTTACCCAGATCCTGGGTCAGACGTAACAACCCAATGTTTGGGCAGTTTTCTTGTGTTACCCAGATCTTGGGTCAGTCGTAACAACCCAGTGTTTGTGTTGTATTGTGTTACTCAGATCCTGGGTTAGATATAATAACCCAGTTTTTGGGTAGTATTGTGTTACCCAGATCCTGGGTCAGACGTAACAACCCAATGTTTGGGCAGTTTTCTTGTGTTACCCAGATCTTGGGTCAGTCGTAACAACCCAGTGTTTGTGTTGTATTGTGTTACTCAGATCCTGGGTTAGATATAATAACCCAGTTTTTGGGTAGTATTGTGTTACCCAGATCCTGGGTCAGACGTAACAACCCAATGTTTGGGCAGTTTTCTTGTGTTACCCAGATCTTGGGTCAGTCGTAACAACCCAGTGTTTGTGTTGTATTGTGTTACTCAGATCCTGGGTCAGACATAATAACCCGGTTTTTGGGTAGTATTGTGTTACCCAGATCCTGGGTCAGACGTAACAACCCAATGTTTGGGCAGTTTTCTTGTGTTACCCAGATCTTGGGTCAGTTGTAACAACCTAGTGTTTGTGTTGTATTGTGTTACTCAGATCCTGGGTCAGATATAACAACCCAGTTTTTGGGTAGTATTGTGTTACCCAGATCCTGGGTCAGACGTAACAACCCAATGTTTGGGCAGTTTTCTTGCGTTACCCAGATCTTGGGTCAGTCGTAACAACCCAGTGTTTGTGTTGTATTATACTCAGATCCTGGGTCAGACATAATAACTCGGTTTTTGGGTAGTATTGTGTTACCCAGATCCTGGGTCAGACTTAACAACCCAATGTTTGGGCAGTTTTCTTGTGTTACCCAGATCTTGGGTCAGTCGTAACAACCCAGTGTTTGTGTTGTATTATACTCAGATCCTGGGTCAGACATAATAACTCGTTTTTTGGGTAGTATTGTGTTACCCAGATCCTGGGTCAGACTTAACAACCCAATGTTTGGGCAGTTTTCTTGTGTTACCCAGATCTTGGGTCAGTTGTAACAACCTAGTGTTTGTGTTGTATTGTGTTACCCAGATCCTGGGTCAGATATAACAACCCAGTTTTTGGGTAGTATTGTGTTACCCAGATCCTGGGTCAGACGTAACAACCCAGTGTTTGGGCAGTTTTCTTCTGCTACCCAGATCTTGGGTCAGTCGTAACAACCCAGTGTTTGTGTTGTATTGTGTTACCCAGATCCTGGGTCAGATATAGTAACCCAGTTTTTGGGTAGTATTGTGTTACCCAGATCCTGGGTCAGACTTAACAACCCAGTGTTTGGGCAGTTTTCTTGCGTTACCCAGATCTTGGGTCAGTCGTAACAACCCAGTGTTTGTGTTGTATTGTGTTACCCAGATCCTGGGTCAGATATAGTAACCCAGTTTTTGGGTAGTATTGTGTTACCCAGATCCTGGGTCAGACTTAACAACCCAATGTTTGGGCAGTTTTCTTGTGTTACCCAGATCTTGGGTCAGTCATAACAACCCAGTGTTTGTGTAGTATTGTGTTACCCAGATCCTGGGTCAGATATAACAACCCAGTTTTTGGGTAGTATTGTGTTACCCAGATCCTGGGTCAGACGTAACAACCCAATGTTTGGGCAGTTTTCTTGCGTTACCCAGATCTTGGGTCAGTCGTAACAACCCAGTGTTTGTGTTGTATTGTGTTACCCAGATCCTGGGTCAGATATAGTAACCCAGTTTTTGGGTAGTATTGTGTTACCCAGATCCTGGGTCAGATGTAACAACCCAATGTTTGGGCAGTTTTCTTGTGTTACCCAGATCTTGGGTCAGTCGTAACAACCCAGTGTTTGTGTAGTATTGTGTTACCCAGATCCTGGGTCAGATATAACATCCCAGTTTTTGGGTAGTATTGTGTTACCCAGATCCTGGGTCAGACGTAACAACCCAATGTTTGGGCAGTTTTCTTGTGTTACCCAGATCTTGGGTCAGTCGTAACAACCCAGTGTTTGTCAAGTCACATTTATTTATATAGCGCTTTTCACAATACAGATTGCATCAAAGCAGCTTCACAGTGATAACATGAAAGTAGTACAACACAGTTCAATAATATTGTTGAATATTAAATATCCCCAACTAAGCAAGCCAAAAGCAAGGCGTTTGTTTGTGTAGTATTGTGTTACCCAGATCCTGGGTCAGATATAACATCCCAGTTTTTGGGTAGTATTGTGTTACCCAGATCCTGGGTCAGACGTAACAACCCAGTGTTTGGGCAGTTTTCTTCTGCTACCCAGATCTTGGGTCAGTCGTAACAACCCAGTGTTTGTGTTGTATTGTGTTACCCAGATCCTGGGTCAGATGTAACAACCCAGACGTTCAGTTATTTATTGCAGTTATATATCAAAAAAGATACAGAATATAAATGCTTAGGATGTTAAATTATGTCCTCAGAACTGTACACTGATTGTTTATGGACAGGTATGGACTATGGACTATAAATATATGGTGAAATATACAGCATATTTTTTAATTTTTTTTTATTTTAGAGGATTTAAGTTAATCCGTAAACATTAATTCATGTACAGTATGGAGTATAAAAAAGAAAAAAAAAGAAAAGCTAGTATTATGGTAAAAATTAACCAACCCAGTATTCTGGCTTAAATCAACACATTATGCTGGGGTAAACAAACAACCCAATTTGCTGGGTAAAATGAACCCAACATGTGTTCTGTCCCCAGCCCTTGGGTTGTTTTATCTCAGTGTTTTTAGAGTGTAGAATGAAATGTTTTTACATTTTACAGATGAATGAGATGCTCAGGTCAACACATCTTTAACACACATATAGTCAGTTATAATCAGACCTGCTCAGAAATGGTGTGATGGAGAGACAGACAGAGAGAGAGAGAGAGAGAGAGAGAGAGAGAGAGAGAGAGAGAGAGAGAGAGAGAGAGAGAGAGAGAGAGAGAGAGAGAGAGAGAGAGAGAGAGAGAGGTGGGGGGGCTTCTGCCTGGTTAATCATAATGTAGTTTTAATTAAAAACTCTGTGTCAAAGGGTTTAGCTCAGAGATCAGGGCCAGATTGCAGCACGGCAGCAGATCACTGAGAGCACAAACATCTCTCACACACACACACACACAGTGCTGTATTAAACGTGTGTGTGTGGAGGGACAGCTTGTCATGTTGATCAGGTCTCGGTGTGAACGAGGTATCAGGGAAGGACATCAGGCCAGTTCCTTTGGATTATTCTCTCTCTCTCTTTCTCCCGTGTGCTTGTTGAGGAGCGTTTGCCGGCGTGTGCGGTTAGTTACTGTGAAAGCAGCTCTGGGGTGTGTGTGTGTGTGTGTGTTTACCGCACATGTAACAGAAACATCACACTACCCAGAAACACAAAGCCAGAGGTGATGGTGTGTGGACTTCACTAGACTTTTACATTTTCTGAAGAACATGTAAAGGATGTTTGTTCATGGAACGGTTTTTTGAGAATGTTTTTAGTGCTTTCTTATATTTATTTCTGTGTGTTCTGTGCGGTTGCTGAGTGGTTGTTAGTGTGAAAACAGTTTTAATAAATATAAAAATATAATATTCAACTCAATAGTACAGTTATTCTGCACCGTTGTATACTGTGTGTGTATGTGTGTGTGTGTGTGTATATACATGTATGCATGTATGTACTGTTTGTGTGTGTGTTTGTATGTGTGCGTGCATGTGTATGTGTGTGCATACAATACATACACTCTGTATGTATGTATGAACTGTATGCATTATGTAAGTTTAAATGTATATATATATATATATATATATATATATATACATTTGTATATTGAATTATTGCCATTTTGCACATTTTATTATTCTGTATTCATATATATACAGTATATTAGGGTGTTCTGGGTGGTTGCTATGGTGTTCTAAGGTATTTTGGTTGGTTGCTATGGTGTTGCTAGGGTGTTCTAAGGTATTTTGGGTGGTTTCTAGGGTGTTCTGGGTGGTTGCTAGGGTGTTCTAAAGTATTTGGGGTGGTTGCTAGGGTGTTCTGGGTGGTTGCTAGGCGGTTGCTAGGGTGTTCTGGGTGGTTGCTGTATATATGAATACAGAATAATAAAATGTGCAAAATGGCAATAATTCAATATACAAATGTGTATTATATATGTATATTTAAACTTACATAATGCATACAGTTCATACATACATACAGAGTGTATGTATTGTATGCACACACATACACATGCACGCACACATTCAAACACACATACAGTACATACATGCATACATGTATATATATATACACACACACACACACACACACATTGTAATGCATTCTATACTTTTTTACTAATTGTAAAGTCATAATAAATAATATAATTTTCAACTCAACCGTACAGTAAACTACATTAAATTTGACGTCAACAGGGTATTTTTTTATGTATCAAACTCTTTAAATGAGGAAGTATGATGACATTAGTGTTATAATGCATTATTGAGGTTCTTTCAATTACTAGTCATAAGAGAGAACATAACTGCTAATTATAAGGTGTATTTTAAAGCATTATTAATACATTAAAAGGCAGAAAATACTTGTATATTGCATTACAAATACAGGCTTCATAGATTGTGATGGCTGAGTGAACTTTCACAGTCGTTGGACACAGTTGGGCATCATGTAGCTTAAATAAAGAGTGTTTTAATGACAGATTAAGAGGATTACAGTACAAGACGTGTGTGTGTGTGTGTGTGTTTATGTGGGCGTGGGCGTGAGTGTGTGTGTGTGGGCGTGAGTGTGTTGAGCTGCTCAGCAAAGAAGATATGACCTCTGTTTCAAACCCTAGTGAGCACTCTTGCTGTCTACATAGGCAGCTCCCTTATAAGGGAGCAAAACCACACAAATGTCACGTTTTATGTGACATAAATGAGATTCAACACCGATTTAGTTGTCCAATTTAAAAAAAGATATGCAATATAAATGGGGAGAGAGTTGTAGTGTGTGTTGTGTTAATATTGTTCATTAATATCTCCTCCATCTCTCTCTCTCTCTCTCTCTCTCTCTCTCTCTCTCTCTCTCTCTCTCTCTCTCTCTCTCTCATTGGGGTTGTTGACCTTTAAGCAGGGGGCAAAGGCTTTGCTCCTGGGGCTTCAGACATCAGAGAGAGAGAGGTGAGAGACCATAAAGACCTCCTCATGAAGTCAAACATGCATTTGATTTGTGCCCTGCAGGTTTGCTGAGGCCATGACGGTCACCACCGGGACGAAGCACCAGGAGATTCACATCGACAGCTGCCCGTCAGAGCCGAGGCCAACGAACACACTCCTTCTGATCACACACTCCTCTGGTGTTCAGACAGGTACAAGAGCCCGGACAGGTTTCCTCTCATCTGCTATTGGCCAGACACACAGATAGCCCCGCCCCCAAACTCATGTGATTGGTTAAGTCAGAAGTTGTCCTGTCAGGGCGCTCATTCCCAGCAGGCAATTTAGCGTTTAAAGGTGCAGTGTGTACATTTTAGCGGCATCTGGTGGCGAGGATGCGAATTGCAACCAACAGAAGTTACGGTGGTCGACAGGAAGTGATGTCGTCGTCTGAGACAGCAGAGAGTAGCCAGTTTAAGCAACTAGGTTTCTTTACAAAGATAAAGTATGGAATTGCATTTACTTAATTATTCAGTAAAACGATATAGTATTGCGAATATTATTGTTACTTGTTCATCATTGTGTCAGTGTTTTATTCGCTTCTTTGCACCAAGAACAACATAGTGATGAAACGCGTTTGTCCGTTCAGGGCCACCGTAGAAACATGTCGATGTAAGCGGACCCGCGGTGTGTGTAGAGAGAAATGCTCATTCTAAGGTAATAAAAACATAACGGTTCATAATGTAAGGTCTATATACACCACTGAACACATAGTTATGTTTATGATATTGCATTTCTGTCAACAGATCCTCCTAAATATCACACAATGCACCTTTAAAAGACATCTAATAGCCGTCCAAACATGTCGTCTAGGCTAAAACGAGGCAAAATTTGGGCTGTCAGTAAAAATTGAATAGACGTCTAAACCATAGCCGCAAGAATAGACTAGTCATCAATTAGAAAAGCCAAATCTGCAAGACCGGGCAGTTCTAGCAATGTGGTCTGTGAAGTAGAGGTCTTCTCGGGTCCTAAAAACACAGTCGACGTGCATAAATTATTATTTTTTTAAAGAAAAACCCGACCCGAGACAGACCCGATAAAATTAGACCCGAGTCCGACCCGACCTGACGCCATTTCCTTTAGAACCCGACTAGACCCGAACGTAAACGGCATTTACATTGTGCACAGCAGCCAAGGGTGTAGATTTGGTTTGAACATTGGGGGGGTTGAAGTTTGGGTATGCCTCCTGATATTGTGATTATGGTATAAATAATGGGGGGGTTGTAATGCATTGATTTAAATATTGGGGGGGTTATATCCCCCCCACCCCCCCCCCCCCCCCCCCACAAATTACGCCCCTGACAGCAGCCCTGCGTTTCTCAAAAATGCACTTAACATAGACGCGCAAGTGTAAGCGTGCGGAAGTGCTAAAATGTCAATCACACATCACGTCCTATAAAATTTGGCATAATGTTATTTACCGGACCATACGATGATTAGAACCACCATTCGTTTTCCCTGACATTTTTCGCAATTTCTGTTATCGCCTCCATGCTTTTCTGACAGTGTCGCGTATTTTTAAAATTGATTGACAGGCCTGGCTAAACGACAATTCAAATACTTGCATTTAGTCAAACATCCATCCACATGATGGCGCACTAGTTCTTCTTGGCAAAGGGAGGGGTTGGTTTATGTGGAGCGAGCAACTGAGTAAATAAATGCGGAGGCAACCGTGTTTATGCTTATAGCCCATTTGGACGTAGAAGCGCGGATTCGCTCTCTCACTTACAAAAAAGTGAGAGAACTGTGTCATAGAGTTGTTTTAAATACTGCAATTTTCTTAAATGCCCAACATAGTTTATAATTCGGGTCTTCTCGGGTCCATTTGGAAAAGGCATTATTTGTTTTAAATTACCCGAGGCGCGGGGCCACTAATACCGAACCCGACCCGTGTCCGAGACACTCGTCGGAGTTTTGGACCCGAACCCGCTCGGGTCTCGGGTCGGACCTCGGGTTTTCGGATCCAAGTGGACCCGTGAAGACCTCTACTGTGAAGTTTAACTCATCGTCAGTTCAAGGCCCCTGGCGGTCCTGGATGAGTTATGGTTGGCAAACCTTGTCGAATGGAGAAGTTGTGATGAAGTGATGGGTTGGCTGAGAACATGAGCAGTTCGGACTTTGCTGGTTGATGGTTGCTAATAACTAATGATCTTTGCAATGGAAGTAAATCAATCAATCAAAACTAACTTTAGCTGGACAATAACTTTATTCTAGAGCTGCTGTAAAGCCAAAACAATCTCTGTTACTGTAATTTCCTGTAAAACTGCCTCGAAACAATCTATATTGTTGGCAAGACATTTGCAAGCTTGACTTTGCGAGGTTTAGTTGAAGGTGATCGTCCTTCATCCAGCCAGAAATGTCTGTCAGACAGGTTGAGATGCGAGAAGCTGCCGTCAGATCCTCTGGCTGGAATAATAATAATAATAATACATTTTATTTATAGGCGCCTTTCATGGCACTCAAGGACACCTTACAAAATCCATAAAGTAATCACATTAAACAATAAAACCAGTAGCAACAAACATTAAATCACATAAAAGCCTTTCTAAACAGATACGTTTTAAGACGAGATTTAAAGACCGAAAGACTAGAACTGTTCGATGGGAAGTGAGTTCCATGAATGGGGAATGAGAGGTAGAGATGTGTGTCATCAGCACATGTGTAGAGATGTGTGTCATCAGCGTAGCAGTGATAGGAAAACCCATGTTTCTGAATCACAGATCCTAGTGTTGATGTAGATGGAGAAGAGAAGCGGTCCCAGCACTGAGCCCTGAGGCACTCCTCTAGATAGATGTTGGGTTTAGACACCTCACCCCTCCACGACACCCTGAAGGACCTACTGAGAGGTAAGACTTGAACCATTGGAGTGCGGTTCCTTTCATCTTGAGGGTTAACAGGAGGATCTGGTGGTTAAACATGTCAATAGCCGCGTTTCCACTGCTGGGCCAGGGCCGAGCCGTGCTAGTGCGTGCCAGAGCCAGTCGCGTTTCCACTGTCACTCCCGGGGCTTGATCGGGGTTTACTCGGGGCCAACGGCCAGGATTTCTGCCCCGTCGAATACATTGGGCCAAAGCGGGCCAGCTCGGGCTAGAGGCGTGCTCAAGGTAAAAGGCGGAGTTTATCGGTGTTATGGAACGTTATGATCTGAAACAAGATGCACATTTCACTTTTTTATATAGCGCAAAATAATCGCTGCTCGAAATGGAGAATCGCCTGTACTGTCTGTCGAAGATACCAAAGCTCTTCTGAGCATTTGGGCAGAAGAAAAGGTACAATGTCAATTTGACGGCGTGTGAAGAAATGAATACATTATAAAATACATCGATGCTGAACTTTCTAAGCTAAGCATTCAGCGAGCAACGCTTCAAGTTCAGGAAAAAAAAAAGTTGCGGGCGCAGTATTGTACAAGGCGATTCAAACGCACAATGGACAAAGCGGAGCTCAGAGAAGGAACTTTCCACATTCCATGGTTCGACTTGATGGACCGTGTGCTGGGTCACCGTGTGCTGGGTCACCGTGTGCTGGGTCACCATCGGTGTGCTGGGTCACCATCGGTGTGCTGGGTCACCGTCCCTCTGTTATTGGCGACTCGCGAGACAATCTGGACACTATTGCAGGCTGCAGCCACGGCCGGTGAGTTAATATACATGCTATCTTCCTAACTTAAAAAATAAATAAATTCATAATACCCGCTGAAATGGGTTGGGTTGTATGACATTTGATCCAGAAAGGCGTGTTAGGGGCGGGGTTTAGGGCAGCGCTGCGGGGCTACTGGCCCAG
>JARWKJ010000015.1:39659379-39661879 GCA_029959095.1 Rhinichthys osculus | reverse complement strand
TGAACCTCTGGAACATCTGCTCGAAAACACACACTCACACTCCATAGTCAGAGTCGAATTCAGTTTAGAAACGGATTCTGGATCCTACACCCGATGGGATCTCCTGCGTTCAGAGATTAATTTGCCAAACTATTATTGAATTATATTAAGCGGCAGAATAATTGTTTATTGTGATGCATTTAACTATTTTTATTTAATGCATTATGTTATTAATCCTACTGCTTTTAAATGAATTTTACAATTTTAAAGTAAAACATTAATATGTTTTTTTTTTTTTTTAATAAAATGTAATACATTTTAAAATAAAACCTTAATATATTTTGCATTTTTTGCAAAATTTTATTTAATGCATTTAGTAATAATATTACTGTATTTAAATGAATTTTACAATTTTAAAATCAAACCTCCATATAAAATATATTTTAAATAAAATGTAATGCATTTTAAAATAAAAGAGTAATATATTTAGCATTTTATTTTGTGAATTTCTTTTATTTAAAGCATGTAGTAATATTAATATGCTAATTACTGCTTTTAAATACATTTTTTTAAATAAAACATTAATATATTTTAACATGATTTGTGAATACAATTTAAATGACAAAAAAAAAAAAAAAATTGAATGTTGTTTATCTGTAATACACTAATAACAGTTGCGTTTGTAATGTAAACATTGAAATTTTACTAAACTTTTTCTTGCTTTTTAAAGATTTTCTTTTCATTTATTTTGTTAAGAAAATGCAGTTATTTATAAAATTATTAAATATATATAATTGTATGCACTGATCTTCAGGTTGAACAGTCATTGCAAACATGTTTTAGATTATTAATATTTTTAACGTGTGATTAATTAGAAAGCACACCGGAGCTGAGCAATAGCAGACTCCAGCCCGTGTTTGTTGTCTATTGAAATGAAAGTTTATGAATGGCAGATTTAGTGTGATGATATTGAGTAATATGGTAAATAACAGCTGTCAGCTCGTATTGAGGATTCGGCTGAAAGTTTCTGCACTCTTCCGCACTTTTGGGCCTGAGGAGGGAGAATATGATTTCTTGTTCAGCGCTAACCTTTTCAGAGGAGAAAACGCTGAGAACGAGCTGAAAGCCAATCGCAGCCGCTGATTTAATGGCCGGTGTGAGCGCTCCTGAATCCAGCAGTTCAGCGCTAAAGGACAGCGACAGGAACGGGACGCTGAATGACATAATCGGAGAGGCTCTGATCCTAACACCTCCACTCGCTCGCCGTGAGGCTGAAAGGTCGGCGAGATGTTTTGGCATTTTGACCCTCGTTTGAGGCGCTGATGATGATGATGCTGATAATGATGATGCTGATGAGAATAGGTCATGTGACACGCGGTGTGAAGATGATTGCAGTTGTCGGAGTGTCACTACGGTGATCAGTGACGGGACGTTTGATCCGGGAGAAACTCAGAACACCAGAGTAGTGTGTGTTTCTGGTGTGTGGCACAGATATCTGTCTGCGCTGAGCGCGTGCCCTTTCCCTGCGCGCACGCGCGTGTGTGTGTGTGTGTGTGTGTGTGTGTGTGTTCGGATCCGAGCTGAATTCTTCCACACCTCGCTGTGTTCTGCCTGAAGGCTCTGACAGGTTCGATTTCTTCTCCCCTGAATGTTGAGCTGCGAATGAGATTCTCCAAATGAGACACACACACACACACACACACACACACACACACACACACACACACACACACACACACACACACACACACACACACACAGTCGAGCTGGAACTTGACCTGGCCTTCTCACCTCTGGTTCCCCTGAATCTGTGAACATACACGAAAAACACAAACATCACCAGACCATGAGAGATCACATTCTATTCTATTCTATTCTATTCTATTCTATTCTATTCTATTCTATTCTATTCTATTCTATTCTATTCTATTCTATTCTATTCTATTCTAATCTAATCTATTCTATTCTATTCTATTCTAATCTATTCTTTGCATCTTTGTTGTTTCTACATTAATTTGTTGATTTAATGTGAAATTATATATTGCAATATAAAAATGTTACCGATTTTAATGTAAAGCTGCAATTAAAAATAATTAATTACAGAAACATATGTTAGTTTATCTATCTATCTATCTATCTATCTATCTATCTATCTATCTATCTATCTATCTATCTATCTATCTATCTATCTATCTATCTATCTATCTATCTATCGTCCTATCTATCTATCTATCTATCTATCTATCTATCTATCTATCTATCTATCTATCTATCTATCTATCTATCTATCTATCTATCTATCGTCCTATCTATCTATCTATCTATCTATCTATCTATCTATCTATCTATCTATCTATCTATCTATCTATCGTCCTATCTATCTATCTATCTATCTATCTATCTATCTATCTATCTATCTATCTATCTATCTATCTATCTATCTATCTATCTATCTATCTATCTATCTATCTATCTATCTATCTATCTATCTATCTATCTATCGTCCTATCTATCGTCCTAT
>JARWKJ010000015.1:39644379-39654379 GCA_029959095.1 Rhinichthys osculus | reverse complement strand
TCCCTCGTGAAACTTTACGTTCCCTACAGAAACTTTACGTTCCCTCCAGAAACTTTACGTTCCCTCAAGAATCTTTACGTTCCCTCCAGAAACTTTACGTTCCCTCCAAAAGCTTTACGTTCCCTCGTGAAACTTTACGTTCCCTCCAGAAACTTTACGTTCCCTCCAGAATCTTTACGTTCCCTCCAGAATCTTTACGTTCCCTACAGAAACTTTACGTTCCCTCCAGAAACTTTACGTTCCCTCCAGAATCTTTACGTTCCCTCCAGAAACTTTACGTTCCCTCCAGAAACTTTACGTTCCCTCCAAAAGCTTTATGTTCCCTCGTGAAACTTTACGTTCCCTCCAGAAACTTTACGTTCCCTCCAGAAACGTTACATTCCTCCAGAAACTTTACTTTTCCTTCAAAAGCTTTACGTTCCCTCCAAAAGCTTTACATTCCCTCCAAAAGCTTTACGTTCCCTCCAAAAATTTTACGTTCCCTCCAAAAACTTTACGTTCACGTTCGCTTGCAAAACCTTTGAGCTTCTTCAAGAAACTTTACGTTCACAATCGCTTGTAAAACTTTTGCAATCCCTCGAGAACTTTATATTCGCGTGCAAAAACTTTCGTTCCCTCTAGAAACTTTACGTTCACGTTCGCTCACAAAATCTTTGCGTTTCCCCAAGAAACTATACGTTCCCTTGAGAAACTTTGTTTGGTTGCAAAACCTTTGCGTTCCCTCGAGAAACTTTACGTTCGTGTCAGAACTGAAGCTGCTCCTACAGAAGACCCTTCATATTGAGTAAAACTAATGAGATGGTTTTGTAGGGCAGCAGTTGGTCGTTTCCATGTGGTGGCATTGTGTGTGTGTGTGTGTGTGTGTGTGGTGGGCATAGTCTCCAGGGCAGATGGGTTTGTCTTGCGCTGGACTCTGGCTCTCTGGTGTCTCCCCGGGGAGCAGATCCTCCTCAGGGACTGGAAATCCTCCCACCGGGTGCTGACCAAACCCTGAGGGCCCGTGGAGATGCCAGGAGGACCTCGTGCCAACGCATGAGTGCCAGCGAGGGACACGGGCAGCAGGGGCCAGACCAACACACACAAACACACACATGCACAAATCCACACAGGGAAACACTTCAATACTGGCATCATTTTATTAAAGGGATAGTTCACCCAAAAATCAGAATTAGCCCATGATTTACTCTCCCACAAGACATCTTAGGTGTATATGACACTCTTCTCTCAGACAAACACAATCACAGTTATATTAAAAAATGTCCTGGCTCTTCCCAGCTTTATAATGGCAGTGAATGGCTGTTTCTGTTTTGAAGTCAATCAAAGTGCATCTATCCATCATAAAAGTGCATCTATCCATGATAAAAGTGCATCTATCCATCATAAGTGCATCTATCCATGATAAAAGTGCATCTATCCATCATAAAAGTGCATCTATCCATCATAAAAGTGCATCTATCCATCATAAAAGTGCATCTATCCATGATAAAAGTGCATCTATCCATCATAAGTGCATCTATCCATCATAAAAGTGCATATATCTATCATAAAAGTGCAACTATCCATCATAAAAGTGCATCTATCCATCATAAAAGTGCATCTATGCATCACAAAAGTGAATCTATGCATCATAAAAGTGAATCTATGCATCATAAAAGTGCATCTATCCATCATAAAAGTGCATCTATGCATCATAAAAGTGAATCTATGCATCATAAAAGTGAATCTATGCATCATAAAAGTGCATCTATGCATCATAAAATTGAATCTATGCATCATAAAAGTGAATCTATGCATCATAAAAGGGAATCTATGCATCATAAAAGTGCATCTATCCATCATAAAAGTGCATCTATGCATCATAAAAGTGCATCTATGCATCATAAAAGTGAATCTATGAATCATAAAAGTGCATCTGTCCATCATAAAAGTGCATCTATCCATCATAAAAGTGCATCTATCCATCATAAAAGTGCATCTATCCATCATAAAAGTGCATCTATCCATCATAAAAGTGCATCTATCCATCATAAAAGTGCATCTAGTGCATCTATCTATCATAAAAATGCATCTATCCATGATAAAAGTGCATCTATCCATCATAAAAGTGCTGATATTTACGCTACTTCTGACGTCACAAGTTGCGTAAGTTGCGCTTTAGGCGTAAGTAGACTGCGTTTGGCTTAATTTGACTTTATAAAAATTACTCAAACTCATCGCTTCACTTCAGAAGGCCTTTATTAGGTGAGTAAATCATGTGCTAATTTTCATTTTTGGGTGAACTCTCGCTTTAAGTCTTCAGTCATCACTGTTACTAGTGCTCATAGTGATTAGAACAAACCCGGCACACTTACTTTACAGATCCAGACCTGAGGGTGGAGACACCCTAGCAACCACCCAGAACACCCTAGCAACCAACCACAAAACAATGCGCTAACAACCTTCAGAATGCGTTTTGCATTGGTAAAAACACTCATGTTTTCTTCAGTAAATGTAAAACCCTATAAATAATGTAAATCTATAATGCTTGATTCATATCTCACATAAGCAGCCTCTCAGAACAGTGTTACTGTACGCCTAACACTCACTATCGGTGCTTGCAGAATAATGTACTTCCATCTCAATCCCAAACTCAATTTGTTGTACTAGTATTTTTGTGCACTTCTTCGTCTGCATGCGTTTGTGAGTGTGTGTGTGTGTTTGCTGTTTCCAGCGCTGCAAGGCGAGTTATTTTGAGCGTTCTGGTGAGAACTGTGAGTTTCTGAGCTGAAGTGTTACTTTTCTGCAGGACAAGCCACAGACCCAAGAAGTCTTGCGTTGTGTATTTGTGTAAGTGTGCAAGCTAAAACACACACACACACACACACACACTTTACAGAATGCTGTATTTAACACGATTGTTGGCCATTTTCATTCTCAACAATGTAATGTGAAACCACCAGCAGTTACAGTTTACAGTTTACAGAGGTCAACACATGACCTTTATTCTGATTCACAATAAATATAATATATTTCTGTCACATCAGGTTCATCTCTGGTCCAGAAGCCTCCTGGATCCCGAAGCTCTCGTATGTAAGTGTCTTTACGAAGAACTGCAAAAGTTCTCGTACGATAAACCCGTTCGGGAACCTTTAGTTTTGGTAAAAGAGATGTGATGTATATCATATGTGTTGCTTTATGAGAATATGATATTCCTGGAGGATAATAATACAAAAAAGTAGTACTGTCATATTGATTAATCACATCTAACATAAAAGTTTGTGTTTGTGTGTGTGTGTGTGTGTGTGTGTGTGTGTGTGTGTGTGTGTGTGTGTGTGAGAGTCTATATATATATATATATATATATACACATACCACATATATTATATAAACACAAACTTTTATGTTGGATATATATGTGTGTGTGTGTGTACATGTATGTATGTATACACACACACATATATTATATGACAGCACTATATATAGTACATATAATATATATATATATATATATCTATAGTTTACAATTAAAATAAAATTAAAAATATGACAATTAATACATATGATTGCTTTTTTCTTTAATAAATAATCATAATAAATATATATAATTGTATATTTATAAAGTTTTTAAATTACTTTATTTTAAATATATAAAAAAATATTGAAGTACAAAGTAAACATTTGATGTGTTGAAGATCATAAACTTTGTCGAATCCAGTGATTATACAGTATATCAACGCTGATTCGATTAAAAAAATGTTAAAATCCAAACAAAATTCAACAATGATCGATGACATTAAACATTCAAAAGCTTCTCAGGAGAATTAATGCAGGTCTCAATTAATTCTATTGAAATATCAACTTTTTCCTCAGGATAAATAAATAAATAGATGCAAACTAACAGAGCTAGGAAATGAAAGTAAACCAGCTCGGGTCATTTGATGAGGAAGGTTTGGTTATTACAGATTGTTTGCTGAACATCACTGAGATCTCTGACACGAGAGAGACACACATGAGAGCTGGACACACACACACACACACACACACTTGCTCTGTAGTCTGAGATCGGGTGCATGTGTTGTTCTGTGTAAATAACCGGAGTCGGTACAGGAGTGTGTTGCGGAGCGACTCTGACTCGGAGTGTGTCTTCAGGGTGGTTGTCAGTAAGGCACGTGATTTGTTTTGTTCTCTGGTTTGTTTCTTGTGCTTCGGGACGGGCTGAAGCTTCACGTGCTGTTTCCTGCCCACACGACCACAACTCACTGAAACTACAGCAGAATCACTGATCACACACACATCTCAGCGTCACACACACTGCACACACACACACACACTGCACACACACACTGCACACACACACACTGCACACACACACACACACACACACTGCACACACACACACACTGCACACACTGCACACACACACTGCACACACACACACACACTGCACACACACACTGCACACACACACTGCACACACACACTGCACACACACACACACACTGCACACACACACTGCACACACACACACTGCACACACACACACACACACACACACACACTGCACACACACACACACACACACACACACACACTGCACACACACACACACACACACACACTGCACACACACACACACACACACACACTGCACACACACACACTGCACACACACACACACACACTGCACACACAATGCACACACACACACACTGCACACACACACTGCACACACACACACTGCACACACAGCTCGGCTCCTCACACACACTGCACACACAGCTCAGCTCCTCACACACACTGCACACACAGCTCGGCTCCTCACACACACTGCACACACAGCTCGGCTCCTCACACACACTGCACACACAGCTCGGCTCCTCACACACACTGCACACACAGCTCTGCTCCTCACACACACTGGACACACAGCTCGGCTCCTCAAACACACTGCACACACAGCTCGGCTCCTCACACACACTGCACACACAGCTCGGCTCCTCACACACACTGCACACACAGCTCGGCTCCTCACACACACTGCACACACAGCTCGGCTCCTCACACACACTGCACACACAGCTCGGCTCCTCACACACACTGCACACACAGCTCAGCTCCTCACACACACTGCACACACAGCTCGGCTCCTCACACACACTGCACACACAGCTCGGCTCCTCACACACACTGCACACACAGCTCGGCTCCTCACACACACTGCACACACAGATCGGCTCCACACACACACTGCACACACAGCTCGGCTCCACACACACACTGCACACACAGCTCGGCTCCTCACACACACTGCACACACAGCTCAGCTCCTCACACACACTGCACACACAGATCAGCTCCTCACACACACTGCACACACAGATCAGCTCCTCACACACACTGCACACACAGCTCTGCTCCTCACACACACTGCACACACAGCTCTGCTCCTCACACACACTGCACACACAGCTCGGCTCCTCACACACACTGCACACACAGCTCGGCTCCTCACACACACTGCACACACAGCTCGGCTCCTCACACACACTGCACACACAGCTCAGCTCCTCACACACACTGCACACACAGCTCAGCTCCTCACACACACTGCACACACAGCTCGGCTCCTCACACACACTGCACACACAGCTCGGCTCCTCACACACACTGCACACACAGCTCGGCTCCTCACACACACTGCACACACAGCTCGGCTCCTCACACACACTGCACACACAGCTCGGCTCCTCACACACACTGCACACACAGCTCGGCTCCTCACACACACTGCACACACAGCTCGGCTCCTCACACACACTGCACACACAGCTCAGCTCCTCACACACACTGCACACACAGCTCGGCTCCTCACACACACTGCACACACAGCTCGGCTCCTCACACACACTGCACACACAGCTCAGCTCCTCACACACACTGCACACACAGCTCAGCTCCTCACACACACTGCACACACAGCTCGGCTCCTCACACACACTGCACACACAGCTCGGCTCCTCACACACACTGCACACACAGCTCGGCTCCTCACACACACTGCACACACAGCTCGGCTCCTCACACACACTGCACACACATCTCGGCTCCTCACACACACTGCACACACAGCTCGGCTCCTCACACACACTGCACACACAGCTCGGCTCCTCACACACACTGCACACACAGCTCGGCTCCTCACACACACTGCACACACAGCTCGGCTCCTCACACACACTGCACACACAGCTCGGCTCCTCACACACACTGCACACACAGCTCGGCTCCTCACACACACTGCACACACAGCTCGGCTCCTCACACACACTGCACACACAGCTCGGCTCCTCACACACACTGCACACACAGCTCGGCTCCTCACACACACTGCACACACAGCTCGGCTCCTCACACACACTGCACACACAGCTCGGCTCCTCACACACACTGCACACACAGCTCGGCTCCTCACACACACTGCACACACAGCTCGGCTCCTCACACACACTGCACACACAGCTCGGCTCCTCACACACACTGCACACACAGCTCGGCTCCTCACACACACTGCACACACAGCTCGGCTCCTCACACACACTGCACACACAGCTCGGCTCCTCACACACACTGCACACACAGCTCAGCTCCTCACACACACTGCACACACAGCTCGGCTCCTCACACACACTGCACACACAGCTCAGCTCCTCACACACACTGCACACACAGCTCAGCTCCTCACACACACTGCACACACAGCTCGGCTCCTCACACACACTGCACACACAGCTCGGCTCCTCAAACACACTGCACACACAGCTCGGCTCCTCACACACACTGCACACACAGCTCAGCTCCTCACACACACTGCACACACAGCTCGGCTCCTCACACACACTGCACACACAGCTCAGCTTGCACACACAGCTCGGCTCCTCACACACACTGCACACACAGCTCGGCTCCTCACACACACTGCACACACAGCTCGGCTCCTCACACACACTGCACACACAGCTCGGCTCCTCACACACACTGCACACACAGCTCAGCTCCTCACACACACTGCACACACAGCTCAGCTCCTCACACACACTGCACACACAGCTCGGCTCCTCACACACACTGCACACACAGCTCGGCTCCTCACACACACTGCACACACAGCTCGGCTCCTCAAACACACTGCACACACAGCTCGGCTCCTCACACACACTGCACACTAATGCATTACTTTCATATATAAAAATTATATAAATATAGAATGCTGTGCTTTTTATATATCTATATATTTTATATTTTTATTACAGAATATTATAAAAAGGAGAATATATATTTATTAATATAAATATACAGAATATATAAGTAAATGACAAAATTGTTAAATATATATCACATTATTTTAACTATATAAAATTAAATATAATTAGAATACATATGTGTGTATACATATATGCATGTGTGTGTATTTACATGTTTTTATAAAAAGGTTTTTATTATAAATATTTATATACAAAAGGAAAATGATATATTTATTAAATATCAAGATTATTTTATTATTTTATTAAAAAATTGTTTTAAATATATACATTTTTGTGTATATATATAAATTACAAAATATGGTTTAATCCATATTTTAATATACAATATAATACACATACTTTTAAATATATATACAATTATATTTTTATTGTAGAATATTATAATATATATTATTATTATTGAATTACAAAATTGTTTTAATTATATCAAATCTAATTTATATATGTTTATTTAATATATATTCTTTAATATGCATTATTGAATTACAAAATTATTTTAAAAATATATTTTATCTTTAAATATATATTTTAAATATGATATATATATATATATATATATATACACAATTGTGTATATATTATTTAAATAACAATAAATGGTAAGATTATTTTATGTATTATTTAATTGTCCCCCGCCCCCCCCCCCCCCCCCCCCCTTAAATTTTGACTCTCTTTCAAAAAGTAGATTAAAATGGTTCTTGATTTCTAATGATCATTTCATCAGATCAGAACGATGTTATAATTAAAGCACCAGTTCTGAAGAAAATCTTGCTACAACTTTGCAAACGTGATGTTGAGTGATTGTTCGTGTGTTTCCTTCCTCAACGAGACACTCAAACGCTGCCGGACGACACACACACACACACACACACGCACACACACACACACACAGGTACAGCATTAGGGCTGTGTTTACATCAGACGACACATGTTCTGCCCCGGGGCCGTGTGTGTGTGTGTGTGTGTGTATGTGTGTGTGTGTGTTCAGAGAAAGCGAGTGAGATGTAGTGGGCGTATCGGGGCTCAATACACTGACATGTGGCGCTTTATGAGTGTAAAACTCTCGGACTGAAGATTATCATTCGTTAATGAGCGTTTGGGTTGCTCTCCTTCACTCATTCTCTCACGCTCTGCGATTCTTTTGCTTTGTTGCGCAGCTTCAGATGGAGGATAGACGCGGGACAGACACTGGTAATTAAAGCAGCGGGTGGCGTGTGTGTGTGTGTGTGTGTGTGTGCGTCTCCTCCTCTTTTCTGTTCACTCCAGAATTGATCATTGTGTAAAGCCAATGTGGCCTCGGGCAGTTCTGACACATTCTAATGACGCTTTTCACACACATGCACACACACACTCACTTTCTCTGTTCTTGCAAACTCGTTCGTTTGGCCTCTATAAGTATAATAGCTATATTAAATCCTCTGGTTAATACACTAGCACACACACACACACACACACACACACACACACACACACACACACACACACACACACACACACACACACACATCTCTACGGCCTGTGGAGTGTGTTTGACACGGGCTTCATCCAGGCCTGTAGGGACCGTCTCACACATGTCTTGATTATAGCCTGGATGAGTCCACAAAGAGTCCACACACACACACACACACACACACAAGACCCGGTTCATCTCGACACAACCAGAGCAGAGATTCAGTGGAGGAACTGTAAGACTTCAGAAAGAGCCGCTGTAACGACACTAATCACAGGGTTTGATGAACTCTAACACATCATACACTCAAAAAAATGATATGTTGGTCTTACTTAACTTTTTTATGTAAACAGGTTCCACCGGTTCCACATAACAATGTTTCGTTAAACAAACATAATATGTTCATGTAACTTCAACATCATGGAATTTGGTCATTTAAGCGACCCAATTAAACTCTGAGCTAAAGAGTTAATTAAGTGAATAACTGAGTGATGATTGAGCATTATTAAAGACACCTGATGTTAACAAGCAGAATCTCTGAAGGAGAAAACCGGAATGTTTAAGTCACCATTATGGAGATAAGTGAGTGTTTTAGTTGGGCTCTTGACCATTAACTTATTAACTTTAGATTTTGTTTGGTTGCTGTACATGAGTTATAACAGCCGGATGAACAATGAACTAAGGAGATCTGATGGTGTTGGTTGTGATTTAACATAATCATTATTTCACAATCATGATCAATGATCAAATCAAGAAATAAAAAATAAACTTCTCAAAAAATATCCTGAGTAGGCACACACATACATCAAGAATCAGCATATGAATCTCAACAATGGTGACAAACAGATCATAAGCTCATTATTTATTCATGCAGCAATGCATGATGGGAGCCATGAATGAGTTTTGATTGGTGGCACCCAGAATGCACTGCAACATGCTTTATAATTGTCACCATTGTTGAGATTCACAGGCTGATTCTTGATGTCTGTGTGTGCCTACTCAGGATATTTTTTTAGGAAGTTTCTTTTTTATTTATTGATTTGATCATTTAAATTTCATTGAAAAGTCTAAAAAATAGTATGCTCTACAATGACAGTGCTGCTATTATTCGTAAGGTAAACTTAACTCAGAAATTGGGTTTAATATAAGTTCAGTGACTGATTTGACCTTTTAAATCCGGCACTTGATCCCTTTGACCTTTGACCTCGACTGGCGATCCTTCCGTGATCATATATGCTAGTTGTGTGTG
>JARWKJ010000015.1:39586879-39634379 GCA_029959095.1 Rhinichthys osculus | reverse complement strand
AAAAGATTATTTACAGTGGAAAAAGGTTTGTTAGATTATTAAAATGTTCTTTGCACTAAGAAAAATAATGGTTCTTTTAAGAACTGTTCACTGAAAGGTAACAGGCTCATGTCACACAGGTCAAAGGTCACTGAAAGGTAACCGGTCACACAGGTCAAAGGTCACTGAAAGGTAACCAGTCACACAGGTCAAAGGTCACTGAAAGGTAACCGGTCACACAGGTCAAAGGTCACTGAAAGGTAACCGGTCACACAGGTCAAAGGTCACTGAAAGGTAACCGGTCACACAGGTCAAAGGTCACTGAAAGGTAACCGGTCACACAGGTCAAAGGTCACTGAAAGGTAACCGGTCACACAGGTCAAAGGTCACTGAAAGGTAACCGGTCACACAGGTCAAAGGTCACTGAAAGGTTCTTCTATGGCATCGCTGTGAAAAAAGAACCCTTTTGAAACCTTTATTTTTTAAAGGTTTGTGTGTAACTCATATTTTTAGATAGCTCTTTCAAGGCTGATGTCACACAGGTCAAAGGTCACGTGCAGACAGAGGAATCCAGTCAGTGTGTGATGTGTGATCTGCAGTCGCCATCTGGTGGAGGAAACCCACAACAACAACATAACTCAGTATGAGTTATGGAAATATTCCAGCTCCCACACTTACAATATCACAGCAGAACACATTATAAATAAACAGTAAATACACTATTGGAAAAAGTGCTAGTATGTGAAAGTGTAACCTTGACCATATTCATTGACGTATGAATATCACGGTACATGAATATTGAAATCATACACACTGTATACAACATTGGAAAGGGATTTTTTTTTTTAGTTTAAGAAAGTTAACATCAGTGACAAATATATTGACAAAATTCTTATTTTTAGAGTAGACTATGATTATAACATCAAATCACTTTCTAAAAAAATGTGCATCATGTTCTTACTATGAACTTTGACCTTTTGAGTCTTTTGGAAGTGATCAATTAACACATTAATAGTTTTTCTCGACACTTGAAAATGTATATAACTGGAAAAAAAAGGTATAACTGCAAATAGGTATAGCTATAGGCTACTGAGTCAAACTATTTCATACTTTTCAATAAACAGTTTGTCACCATATTTACATGAGGATCCAAATATGCCTACATGATTTAAGGTTGTAAATTAATTTCGTTTTTCAAATGAAACCATATTGGGAATCAAGCTAGCCGTTCTGCACTGTGGACGCAACACAAGTTTGTTTAATGGGAATCAATATATATATATATATATATATAGCCTTGTTTTTTTTTTACCCGCCTTTAGTATTTATTATATAAAGATACAATTTTTAACTTTATTGAACAATATTAATAATTGGCGCCTGGTACAACATATGAAATGTCTTCTCAGACAACAGACAAGCACCATAACATAAGATATAGAAAATATAAATAAATAAGGTAAAATAAAGAAATAAAATAAAAATATATTCTAAGAAATAATAAATAAGGAAATGAAAGACTAGGGGTTTTCATAAAGTTTAACATCCTCAAAGTAGATACGATTAAGGCATTCTTTTTCTTCATTAATTTTAGCAATAAGAAGTAATAACACAGTTATGAAAAACATAAACGTTTGGAAGTGTTTTCAGGAATCAATTCTTGTGTAAAAATGATTTCCCAAGAATAATATAAATGTGTTAACTGCCAAGTCATGTGTTTGATCTTTCATAAATTCATAAATGTACGGGATCGCTGTCACGTGTCGAGCGCGAGAGGACGAGGAGAAGAACCGACTTCAAAACCTGACATAATGCGAGGAAACTCTATTTTCCGAGGAAACTGTTTATTTATTTTTTTGAGGAGACTTTTAATGATCCGAAATAACTCTGTGAGGAGACTAGTTTGGACTTAACGTTTACGAACTGCTCTTCACCACGAAAATTAGTAATAGTAGCCTAATAGTCGCAAATAATCACCGCACGAGTCGAATGGATGTTATTTGCTTCTTATCTGACACTTAAACAAACGTACCGTACTTCACATATTTTTTATTTTATTTCAATAACCGTTGTACCTGCTGTGACAGTTGAGTCTGTGCGGATGTGACGTCAGCAGGAACCTGACAGGCCAAAACAAGCGCGTTTGTTGAGTGTAAAACTAAAACCCATCCAGAAATAACCGAGTACGACGTGAAACAGTAAGTAGGTATCTGTATGTGTGTGTGAAAACTCTTTAAAGCTGTTTAAATGCTCATCTTTCTCTCAGTGTCTCTTTAATGTCGTGTGTGTCTCATATTTGTCATGTTTCTCAGATGGTGTTGATCACTGTCAGTTCAGCACACACTGGATCTGACCTGACATGCAACAGAGGTGAGTGTGTGTGTGTGTGTTTGTTTCTGTGTTCATGTTTTTTCTATCCCGATGGGGACTTCAATAGACACAGATTCATGAGGAAACAAGCTTATAAATCATACAGAATGAGTTTTTGTGCTTCTCATATCTTATTTGTTTAAAGTTGAGACGAAGCAGAATTAGCTACAAAAAAACAGTGTTGGTTGGCAACTTGGGTTCTATCCATTGATTGGATGTTGAGATGTGGGCGTGGCACTTAAAGATGGAGGTGGAGCTTGCAGTGGATGGTAAGAAAGGGGCGGGGTTTAAGCAAACATGATTGGATGAGTCATGCATATGCATTAGAGAGAAATTGTCATCACACACACACACACACACACACACACACACACAGTCGTTTGCTTACTGCATTCTTTTACCCGTTAATGAATCACAAATGTCATCAGATGTTTAAGAGTCTTGGCTAAAGCTCGCTATACACTATGATTTTATGAATCCTTTAAGTTAATATCTTGACAGATTGTGCGATGTGACCTATAAGCACTGAACACACACACACACACACACACACGTTTCTCTCTATCTTCCTCTCGGTCTTTATTTAGCGTCCTCCGTGATTCACAGATATCAGATTTATGCCCTAAAATAGACACATCTGTCAGCACACACACCATCATCTCTTTATGAGTGTTTAATGCAGTGTGTGTTACACGATAGTCCATGTGTTTCTCTCCTGTTTGCTCTTAAAGAATCAGCTCGTGTTCATTTTCAAATTTATTTACCAGAGCCTTTTATCTAAAGCGTCTTATTGAGTGTATGATTGATGATGTCAGTTTCTGATCAGTCGTCTTACACACACACTCACCGAACGCTACAGTGAGAGAGTTACAGTGAATATGAGCAGAATCAAACGCTCATTTATAAAGCTTGCCATACTGTTCTTTTTCCTTCCATTTGTTGGCAACTACATTAGAGCTTTGAAACTTAATCTGACATGGATGTGACTAAGTGTTTGTGTGTGTTTGTGTGTGTGTGTGTGTGTGTGTGTGGATGAGTGTTTAAAGGAAGTAAGGCTAGATCTGGTTAAACTTAAAAAAAAAACTTTTCGTAAAAATATACTATTTATTTATGCATGAATTTATTTATTTGTTTGTTTGTATTTATTTATTTGGATATATATATATTTTTGTCTTCCTCGGCATGGAAATAGCTGTGCTCTACAGTGATAAATTAGCATATTAACTAACAAATAATAAACAAAGGCAGTTCTGATGCTGCTTTAGTTCTCTGTAAATAAAATACATCTTTGTTGTTGTCATGTAAGAGCATATATTTTATCATTTAGTTTCATATTTTCATTAATTGCACATTTATATATATATATATATACACTCACCGGCCACTTTATTAGGTACACCTGTCCAACTGCTCGTTAACACTTAATTTCTAAGCAGCCAATCACATGGCGGCAACTCAGTGCATTTAGGCATGTAGACATGGTCAAGACAATCTCCTGCAGTTCAAACCGAGCATCAGTATGGGGAAGAAAGTTGATTTGAGTGACTTTGAACGTGGCATGATTGTTGGTGCCAGAAGGGCCGGTCTGAGTATTTCAGAAACTGCTAATCTACTGGGATTTTCACGCACAACCATCTCTAGGGTTTACAGAGAATGGTCCGAAAAAGAAAAAACATCCAGTAAGCGGCAGTTCTGTGGGCGGAAATGCCTTGTTGATGCCAGAGGTCAGAGGAGAATGGCCAGACTGGTTCGAGCTGATAGAAGGGCAACAGTGACTGAAATAACCACTCGTTACAACCGAGGTATGCAGCAAAGCATTTGTGAAGCCACAACACGCACAACCTTGAGGCGGATGGGCTACAACAGCAGAAGACCCCACCGGGTACCACTCATCTCCACTACAAATAGGAAAAAGAGGCTACAATTTGCAAGAGCTCACCAAAATTGAACAGTTGAAGACTGGAAAAATGTTGCCTGGTCTGATGAGTCTCGATTTCTGTTGAGACATTCAGATGTTAGAGTCAGAATTTGGCGTAAACAGAATGAGAACATGGAACCATCATGCCTTGTTACCACTGTGCAGGCTGGTGGTGGTGGTGTAATGGTGTGGGGGATGTTTTCCTGGCACACTTTAGGCCCCTTAGTGCCAATTGGGCATCGTTTAAATGCCACGGCCTACCTGAACATTGTTTCTGACCATGTCCATCCCTTTATGGCCACCATGTACCCATCCTCTGATGGCTACTTCCACCATGTCACAAAGCTCTAATCATTTCAAATTGGTTTCTTGAACATGACAATGAGTTCACTGTACTAAAATGGCCTCCACAGTCACCAGATCTCAACCCAATAGAGCATCTTTGGGATGTGGTGGAACGGGAGATTCGCATCATGGATGTGCAGCCGACAAATCTGCGGCAACTGTGTGATGCCATCATGTCAATATGGACCAAACTCCCTGAGGAATGCTTCCAGCACCTTGTTAAATCTATGCCACGAAGAATTGAGGCAGTTCTGAAGGCAAAAGGGGGTCCAACCCGTTACTAGCATGGGGTACCTAATAAAGTGGCCGGTGATTGTATATATATATATATATATATATATATATATATATATATATATATATATATATATATATATATATAATAGAATAATAATTATTATTATTATAAAAAAAATATATTACAATTCAACGTTCCACTATAAAATATATCTAATTTAAGGAAAATATAATATTTATTTATACCTGCATTTTATGTTTCTTTACATGAAAACAGCTGTGGTGTGTATATGACATTGCATTAAATAATCAAACGAAGGCAGTTCTGATGTCATGGAAGAGCAGCATATCATTTAGTTTCATATTTTCATTAGTTGCATGTCTATTTTGTATTTAAAGCATTCATTTCATAATAACTCCACTTCTGTGCCACATTTGCAGTGCATGAACACGAGCTGTGAGATCCTGTGCCGAGGATACAAAAAAAGCTTGTAAAGTGTGTGTGTGTGTGTGTGTGTGTGTGTGTGTGTGTGTGTGTGTGTGTGTGTGTGTGTGACAGGTTTTGTAATCCAAAAACTCTTTTCATTCTTTACTTTTTGTCTTTGTTTCTCTTTTAATCGTCAGGTTTCACTGCGTCTCTTTTCCAAAAGCGTCCCTGCTGCAACAAGGCTTTATTTTTAATTCCCCCTGATAAAAATTGCTATTAAAATGTAATTTAAAAAAAAAAAGTGTTTTTTATTTACTATATTATTATTATTATTCGTATAATAAAATGTATTATTATTATTAACAAAATTAAATAAAACAAAATATGAAATATTACTAATATATTACTTAATATTCCACTGTACTAAAGAAAGAAGTATTTATTAATTAATAATGAATTACAAATACAAATAATTATTACTTTTTGTTTTTATTAACTGTAAAATTGCAATAATATTTATACAATATTTTATATTTATACCTTAATTTCTTTATTTTAGACCATAAATGTTTTATTTGTGTGTCTTTTATTGACATTACTCTCTGTGTTTATGGTTTGATCTGTTGAGTTCACCGCTGCACATTAAACACTAATATTCCAGAAATAAAAGGCGTTAACGGCAGATGTTCAGATAAATCCTCCACACGATGAAGATTCACATCACAGCGTTACACACTCCAGCTGAAATACACACCACTAAACACACGACCTGTCCCTGAGGCTGTGTGTGCTGACCTCCAGGTCAAAGGTCACCGCGTCAAGACTAATCATCTGTTACAGTGACCGTCTGGGGTCAAAGGTCATGTTGTGGTCAAGTTCAGGGAGTGCTGTGTGTGTGTGTGTGTGAGAGAGACTGCTCAAGGCTTTAATTAGAAGTCAAAGTGACAAGATGTATGCAAATTAGATCATTAATATGCAAGCTCGAAATCAACTGCCTAAAAAAAGCATCCTATCACTTTAGGGAGTAAAACCTTGATAATAGACAATTAAAAACTGCAATGTCTTTAAAATCTGTATTTATTTGTGATGGACGACTCGGAGCGTCTGAGGCTCATTACTAACAGCTCTAATATCTGCAGGGCTTTTGCTTTTTAATTAGATTTGAGGAGGACGTTTGGTGTTAATTACTTTTTACACTCTTAAAAGAACGTGAGGCTGAAAACGAGGCAGAGAGAGACTTTAACACATGATAGTTTCACTCACGTCCACATCAGACCTGTCAATCAACACGTCAGTTAAACATGTGCACAATTACATACGTTAAAAACGGGTTGATGATGGTCTGAATTGTCTTAAGGAATAAAAGTGATATATATGTGATATATGTGATATACACAATGTGTGTGTGGGTGTGTGTGTGTCTGCTCGTTGTCTCTCTCTCAGACTCTTTGCTGACAGTGTAGAATTGGATGTAATGACGTTGAGTTGCCAGATGGTCCAGCACAGTCCCACATCAGGTAACCGTGACAACCGCCCCTCTCTCTCTCTCTCTCTCTCTCTCTCTCTCTCTCTCTCTCTCTCTCTCTCTCTCTCTCTCACACACACACGCACACACACACACACACTCTGTCTCTCTCTCTCTCTCTCTCTCTCACACACACACACACTGTCTCTCTCTCTCTCTCTCTCTCTCTCTCTCTCTCTCTCTCTCACACACACTGTTGTCCTGCATCCTCAATAAACAAGCTACAGTTAGTGCAAAATGCAGCCGCTAGAGTTCTTACTAGATCAAGAAAATATGATCATATAACACCGATTTTAGCATCTCTGCACTGGTTACCTATTAAGTTCCGTATCAATTACAAAGTACTATTACTGACCTATAAAGCCCTAAATGGTTTAGCTCCTATGTACTTAACGGACCTTCTTTCGCCCTACAATCCATCGCGTTCGTTAAGATCACTAAATTCAAGGCTTCTGGTCATTCCTAGGATATCGAAGTCCACGAAAGGAGGGAGGGCATTCTCGCATTTAGCTCCAAAACTCTGGAATAGCCTTCCCGATACGGTCCGATGCTCTGACTCGCTGACACAGTTTAAAACTAGACTAAAGACGTGTCTCTTTAGTCAAGCATTCACATAATGCTTACCTTTTAGTCCTCTGCTATGCCATACGGAACCGTTTGCCACTGAAACTGCTTAACGCACCAGTGGGGCTCGACAGCCTTATAGACAAACGGGTCGGTCCGTATGGTTGCGGAGAGTTTGGGTTGCGGAGAGTTGTGAGATTATGGTTTTCTAACACCTACTCCCGTGTAATGGAAATCATTATGAACATCAGCTATGCTAATTATTTCCCATCTGCCTTTCTGCTGTTATCTCGGGACGCTTGTCCCGAGAAAAATGGCGTTCGTCAGCTCCAGTTTTGTATCCTGCCTCTCACGGGGATTTCGGATGCCCCAACGCCTGTGATGAGAAGACCAACGCCTGTGAAGAGACGACTCAACGCCGGCGATATGTTATCCCCTTAATATTACATGATTAACTAAATGTATTTTTTCCAGGTACTTTCTGATATGCACTTACTGTAAAGCTTCTTTGAAACCCTATGATTGTTAGCCAGAGGAGAACTGGCCCCTGACTAGCCTGGGTTCTCCCAAGGTTTTTTTCTCCATCCAATCTGATGGAGTTTTGGTTCCTTGCCACTGTCGCCTTGCTTTTGGCTTGCTTAGTTGGGGATATTTAATATTCAACAATATTATTGAACTGTGTTGTACTACTTTCATGTTATCACTGTGAAGCTGCTTTGATGCAATCAGTATTGTGAAAAGCGCTATATAAATAAATGTGACTTGACTTGACTTGACTGTCTCTCTCTCTCTCTCTCTCTCTCTCTCTCTCTCTCTCATGGACACTGCAGTAACGTTACTGGTCAGTTTAGAACAGATGGAGTTTCTCTGACAGAAGAGTCATTGAGATATTGTTTGTTTATTTAATACGATAAGATAACTCTTAAACCTAAAAAAAACAATCTGTTTGTATTTGTTGTTTATATGTAGTTTAGTTGTTGCACCTGTCAGTGACTGTGATGCCAAATGTCCATGTGGTGGCAGTGCTGCTCCTTACCTCAGGTGTGTGTGTGTGTGTGTGTGAGAGAGAGAGAGAGAGAGAATGTGTGTGTGTGTGTGTGTGTGAGAGAGAGAGAGAGAGAGAGAGAGAGAGAGAGAGAGAATGTGTGAGTGTGTGTGTGTGTGAGAGAGAGAGAGACAATACACTCACCGGCCACTTTATTAGGTACCCCATGCTAGTAACGGGTTGGACCCCCTTTTGCCTTCAGAACTGCCTCAATTCTTCGTGGCATAGATTCAACAAGGTGCTGGAAGCATTCCTCAGGGAGTTTGGTCCATATTGACATGATGGCATCACACAGTTGCCGCAGATTTGTCGGCTGCACATCCATGATGCGAATCTCCCGTTCCACCACATCCCAAAGATGCTCTATTGGGTTGAGATCTGGTGACTGTGGAGGCCATTTTAGTACAGTGAACTCATTGTCATGTTCAAGAAACCAATTTGAAATGATTAGAGCTTTGTGACATGGTGGAAGTAGCCATCAGAGGATGGGTACATGGTGGCCATAAAGGGATGGACATGGTCAGAAACAATGCTCAGGTAGGCCGTGGCATTTAAACGATGCCCAATTGGCACTAAGGGGCCTAAAGTGTGCCAGGAAAACATCCCCCACACCATTACACCACCACCACCAGCCTGCACAGTGGTAACAAGGCATGATGGATCCATGTTCTCATTCTGTTTACGCCAAATTCTGACTCTAACATCTGAATGTCTCAACAGAAATCGAGACTCATCAGACCAGGCAACATTTTTCCAGTCTTCAACTGTTCAATTTTGGTGAGCTCTTGCAAATTGTAGCCTCTTTTTCCTATTTGTAGTGGAGATGAGTGGTACCCGGTGGAGTCTTCTGCTGTTGTAGCCCATCCGCCTCAAGGTTGTGCGTGTTGTGGCTTCACAAATGCTTTGCTGCATACCTCGGTTGTAACGAGTGGTTATTTTAGTCACTGTTGCCCTTCTATCAGCTCGAACCAGTCTGGCCATTCTCCTCTGACCTCTGGCATCAACAAGGCATTTCCGCCCACAGAACTGCCGCTTACTGGATGTTTTTTCTTTTTCGGACCATTCTCTGTAAACCCTAGAGATGGTTGTGTGTGAAAATCCCAGTAGATTAGCAGTTTCTGAAATACTCAGACCAGCCCTTCTGGCACCAACAATCATGCCACGTTCAAAGTCACTCAAATCAACTTTCTTCCCCATACTGATGCTCGGTTTGAACTGCAGGAGATTGTCTTGACCATGTCTACATGCCTAAATGCACTGAGTTGCCGCCATGTGATTGGCTGCTTAGAAATTAAGTGTTAACGAGCAGTTGGACAGGTGTACCTAATAAAGTGGCCGGTGAGTGTATATGTGTGTGTGTGTGTGTGTGTGTGTGAGAGAGAGAGAGAGAGAATGTGTGAGAGAATGTGTGAGCGAGAGAGAGACTGTGTGTGTGTGTGTGTGTGTGTGTGTGTGTGAGAGAGAGAGAGACTGTGTGTGTGTGTGTGTGTGTGTGTGTGTGTGTGAGAGAGAGAGAGACTGTGTGTGTGTGTGTGTGTGTGTGTGTGTGAGAGAGAGAGAGAGAGAGACAGTGTGTGTGTGTGTGTGTGTGTGAGAGAGAGAGAGACAGTGTGTGTGTGTGTTTGTGTGTGTGAGAGAGAGAGAGAGAGAGACAGTGTGTGTGTGTGTGTGTTTGTGTGTGAGAGAGAGAGAGACAGTGTGTGTGTGTGTGTGTGTGAGAGAGAGAGAGAGAGACAGTGTGTGTGCGTGTGTGTGTGTGAGCGAGAGAGAGGCAGTGTGTGTGTGTGTGTGTGTGTGTGTGTGTGTGAGAGAGAGAGAGAGAGACAGTGTGTGTGCGTGTGTGTGTGTGTGAGAGAGAGAGAGACAGTGTGTGTGTGTGTGTGATATTTCTGTTCTTCTCAAGTGTGCCGTACACAAACAGAGAGCACACTGTAACACTGACTCACTGAGTTTGACCTTTAATGCTCAATGTGACGAATCAACCAAGAGTAATATGAACTTTAATACCTCTTTTTTTAATTATTTGATTGAACTGCAATTTTTTTAAATGAAATGAAATTAATTATGCAAAGTAATCATTTTAAGTATTTATTTCTTTGATGATAATTGGATAACACTTGCTCAATTAGTCATGCAATGTAGTGCAGTTTATCATTGCATATTGCATGGTTTAATATACTGAGAGTAGTATGCAGTGCACTAGTAATCCATTCTAAACAGAGCCCATGTATACATGCCAGCTGTAAATGAACTTAACATATATTTCTTGACTCATTATTTGATTTGTTGAAGCATAAACAGTCAGTTATGTCTGAACACAAACAGCAGGGAAAGAAAGTGCACGTGTTTATTAGACCTGCGTGTTAAAGTGACAGCAGCGTAATATATATTGTACAAGTTTCATGATTTCAATTAATTAGACATGCTTTTCCATTACTACAATTTAATTTAACCTTCAAAACACAATTAAAAAATAAGTTAAATATTCATACCTAAGGATTCCTTGACTTGAGTTTGTTGCAAGCATAATAATGCATGTGCAAATTTCAGTAAGACCTACATTAGTCTCAAACTCACGACCGCCGCACTGATGAAACAGAAAGTGTGTGTGGAGTGAGCCGGTGAAATGTCATCCCTCTGTTTCTGACGCTTATCAGAGCAGGATTAGGAGCGATCCCTCGTTCCCGCACTGGAGGAGAAGAGACACGCTTTCTGCGGCTTAAACTGTCTGTTCATTCACATCGATTTCTCATCACTGAGGCTCGCTCTGCAGGACTAGCGCTGTCCTCGATGTCTGGCCTGGGATGAAGCACACACACACTTGAGCTTCTCTTGACTTCAGCGGTTTCATGCAGCAGTTTGAGGAGTAACTGCAGAAAATAGCGTTTCTTCTCCAGTAGTGCTGTAATAAACCACAAAATGCCACGTCACTGTTTTTTGTCGGATTGCCTTTAGTGAGGATTTCATTTTGATTATAAATCATAAATCTAGAACAATTAAAACAGCAGAATTTCTGATAAAAATATTACTGTTATTACTAATACTATTACTGTTAAAGTCTGATGAATTCTATTGATTTAACATGTTTTTTAATTATTTAAATTTAATTAAATCATTTAAATGGAAATTTTGTTTCCTAGTTTTAAACATGCTTAAAGAAAAATGAGGAATGAAACCGGTAATGTTTCATTTGTTAGTATTGGTTACCTAAATTTGTTAACATGAATGAACGATACATCTACAGAGTTTATTCATTTTAGTTAATGTCTAATGTTTAAATTTCAACATTAGCCAATGCATTTTTTGCTATCACGAGTTGTATCTGTTAACATTAATACAACTAACTAACAACTAACATTAATACAACAATGTGAACTAACATGAACAAACGATATTAATATTAGCAAAAGTAATATTGCTGTATGTAATATATAAATAACAATATTGTTTGTTAATGCATTAACTAATGTAAACAAATGAGACTTAATTGTGAAACGTTGTCAATATACTAGATATATTCTCTGAAGTGTAGTTTTAGCATCTTATGCAGTTTTGTTTCTCAAGTAAATGTCTTGTTTTAAGTTTTTTTATTTGAAAAAATACCACTTTTTTTGTAATTATATATTTAAATAGATGTGTGTCCTTAAAGCAACACCATGTGATTTTTCCTCAGCGGTCGCCCTACAGGTTGGAAGCAGAATTGTCCATTACTGCTGTCGTAAATAATTTAGCCTTCCGCAGCCGACTGTCGCACGCGCACGCTCGCTGTTTATCCAGCACCGGCTTTGGAATCAACAATGGCAGACATCCCAACCTGCAAGAAGTCATTTCAGGGAGGTATATCTTGGTGACTGGATTGTTGACGGGGGGGGGGGGGCGACGGGTGGCGGGTTGACTAGCTTTCGTGAGGCACACTCGCAAGGTCTCTCGCTCTCTCCCTCTCTGCCGTGCTCGCGCTATGTATGTTATGCGCGCAGTATGTTCTGTCTCGCATGCGCGCTCTAGATTCCAGCAGATCTGAACTAATTTGCGGGCATCAGGGAGACGCAGGAGACTCCCGGGAGACTTGGGATGTCTGCAATGGCCATAGGCAATTTGAGGAAGTGGTGGGGGAAGTGACGTATGCCGTAAAGCAGTCGAATTTTGTAGTTCTTTTTGTGCACGGGTTCCTACCCGAAACCCGAAGTTACATAGTGCCAGTAAAAGCGATACAGACCACGTAAGGCTATGGCAGACGTGTCATTTAACTTAAGTCGATGTACCATCACAAAGGTCTTGGAAATATATTATGAAGGTTGAAAAACTACATAGTGTTACTTTAAAGAGCTCCAAAAACGGTAATGTTCAAAGTTCCACAATTTATGCACGTTTCATGGAGTTATGAGCAAAAACGTTACATCAATGCTCCATCTACAGTATATACTTATGTTGTTATGTGTGCCTGTGCAGGCTCATTTGGGCTCTTTTTAATTGTAACAATCTGCTGTAAATAATATTGTGCCATTTTCCACAATTTATGCATGCTTCATGGAGTTATGAGCGAAAATGCGACATCAGTGCTCCATCTATATAAAAGACTCTATGGGCTCTATCTTGCACCCGGCGCAAATGACTTTGTACACTGACGCATGTATCATTCTTTTTTTGCACCCGCGCAAAGCGTGCTTTTCCCTCCACAGACGCACGTCGGTAAACTAGGGAATGAACTCTCGCTCCCTGGGCGGGTCGGCGCAAAGAGGAGGCGTGTTCCGGCGCAAACATTCCCTAGTGCTATTTTGCAGTTCCAGAAAACAATTCCGCCACTAACCAGAAAAAAACTAGTCTAAAGTCAGTGGTGCGTTGCGCGTTGTTCATAATGCTATTTTAAGCGCGCATGCTTGGCCATGATGTAGCGGGTGCACAACGCGCACACACTTTGGATTCTCTCATCAACACAGATGCAGCAGTTTTTATTTTTGCAAATCATACATTTTAACAAGGAAAAATATTAACACATGAGGGAAATCATTGTGGTGTCCATGAAGATGTAAAAAATGTAGGCCTAAATCTAGCTTACACATTTACCCACATTTTTCAGGCTAATTGTAGTAATGACGGATCAGACCTGTTTGCCCAATAGTGGCAAGACACATATGTATATAAAGACATCTGACAAATTAGTTTGTCCGTCAAGAACCAGGAAGAAGAAAAAAATCTCCCATCCCCATACAACATCAGTTCTCTGTCTTTCACGGTCCTGACAAGAACGTCGGTCTCCTCGGCCGTGAACCGCTCCTGGCGCGCGCCTGCTAAATCCGCCATAATAATAGCAATCCGCCATGCAACATGCGCACCTGCTCTTAAAGGGTGTGTTGGATGACGCTCTGATTGGTTTATTTCACGTTACGCCCAAACCACACCTATGAATAATGAAGCTATTTCAGACCAACCCCTTTTAAACTTGCGTCGGGCGCAAGAGGCATTTATCCCGGCGGTAAAATAGCAACAGCACCCACGCCCACAAAGCTACTTGAGCTTCGCGCTTGATACTTGCGTTTCAGATCGTTAAAATAGGGCCCTGTGTGGGCCTGTGCGGGTTCATTCCTCCATTAGGAATATCTTTAGATCTGAGTCATGAATTATGCTGATTTTGGGGTCTTGCTAATAGTGAGAATCTGCCAGTAATAATGACATGCCATGTCCTACGATCTGCGCTTGCTTCATGGAGTTATAAGCGGAAACGCAACACGAGTGCTTCATCTGTGGCTACGTTGGGATTTTTTGTGTTAGAACTCAATGAGGAAAATCTTTAGATCTGATTGATGGATTATGGCTCTTTTTTTAATCTGCTGTAAGTAACAGTACTGTATAATTAAAGCCATGAACACTGTTCAGCATTTTTGAACTGATTTTGCATCCTAATATATCAGTGAAATGTGACAGATATCCTCTAAAGTCTCACGTTGAAGAAGTCAGTTTTGTTTTTTGCTCATGAATAGTGTATTGTGTGATGGATCTGTCTGTGTTTGCTGTGCCAGGAGTCTGTGGATCTCCAATTCCCCGTGATAAACAGTGTGGCTCAACACAAAGGAGCTGGCGAAATCTGCTGTGTGTGTGAAATCTGATCCGCCGGAAACCGAGCTCATTAAGAGACCGAACCCATCCTCACTACACCTGCCACCTCCATCCACGGTTTGTTTATCTCGCTGCCAATCTCGCCTTCACAACAGAAGAAGTATCTCAAACAGATTGAGATTTCTTGCTTTGGCAGCAGTAATATTCTGCTTAACGAAACGTTCTGTCATAATGCCGATGAAAAGACGCCAGGGGCTGTTTTTAATGAGCTTTTGAGAGCGGACTGGACACTGTCGAACACAACCGTCTCTCTGACTGATCGGCAGTGGATCTGGACATTAGAGATTATTATGCCCTATTTGAAGGATCTAAGCCCATGGTCGAAGGTGCACTTCGTGTGTGTCTGAATCCACTTCTGCTTGTTTAAAGGGATAGTTCACCCAAAAATGAAAACTCTGTCAGTAATTACTCTCCCTCATGTTGTTCAACCCCGTAAGACTTTCGTTCATCTTCGGGACACAAATTAAGATATTTTTGATTAAATCTGAGAGCTGGATCACTCCTCCATACTGCCCTACAAAGGCTAAGAGCAGTATCAGCAAAAACTCCAAACTGAGAAAAACAGCTTTTTGTGTTTTTCTTACACCAAATATAAGCATCCAATTAAATTTAACAACAAAGGGTACAATTAGATAGATCAAAGGGAGGTGAATATTAAACGTTTCGTTTTTTGACAGTCAGGCAAAATTTGGTAGTTTTATAGGCTATACTGCGCTTTGCCTTTGCATTACTGCGTATACTTACATGGCCATACAATAACTGTTACACTACGTGAAATCTCACGGCCACAGAGAAGGAAATGAATAGTTGAATAAAAGTCGTTATTTTTGTTGTTGTTTTTTGCGCACAGAAAGTATTCTCGTCGCTTGATAAACTTAAGGTTGAGCCACTGTAGTCACTCGGACTATTTTAACGATGTCTTTAATAACTTTTCTGGGCCGGCCAGTTTCAATCCCTCAGAAGCCTATGGAGGAGTGATCCAGCTCTCAGATTTAATCAAAAATATCTTAATTTGTGTTCTGAAGATGAACGAAAGTCTTACGGGGTTGAACAACATTAGGGAGAGTAATTACTGACAAGATTTTCATTTTGGGGTGAACTATCCCTTTAAGCAGATCAGCTTTCATTCAGCTTAGTAGCAAACAAAACTCAAAGAGGACAAGCTTTCAAGTTAACCTTGCATTTTAAACATTTGCTCTGTCCATGCAATAAATGCACAAATCATAAATAAAAAAAATATTCTCATGCCATTTTTAAAAAGATAAACCCAGTTCACAAAAGCCTAGGAAGGGTTAATTATTTGTAGTAATAGTAATTATTTGACTATTTTAACTAGCTAAAAACTTTTAATATATATATATATATATATATATATATATATATGTTCATTATTAATGTTAATAATTATTACTACTATAAATAAGTAATTTAAAATAATAAAATCTATCATCAAAATCATAAAAAATAAAAAAAAATTTTTTGCAGATTGCCGCTTTTAACTGTAAGCACAGATGTTGGATAGTGTCTAAAGCGAATGTAATGTAATGTCATTAAGACGATGACTGAGATGAGACTCAGATCCCAGTAAGCAGTGCGACTCCCATCTCATAGTTGACCAGACTAACGGCAGCTTGCTCAGTGTCAGGAGTCGGGACTGAAGTCAGTGATTCTACAGCATTTTGACTTTGAACCTGAGAAACAGAAGATAAAGCAGAGGTTTATAAACACTCCAGCATAGCATAGCAGGAGTATATATATCCGCTTTAAGTACATGCAGGATTCAAGACGTTAATGCATTCATCTTATACCAGAGTCATTTTAAACAAATAATGAAAACCATCATCAAATTAGAAATAACAAAATCTAAATTTCTATTCGTTCAGATGTTTCTGCCATCAATCTGTCCATCCATGATTCATGCATTTTAAGATGTATTTTAAACAAGGATGTTTCAAAACAAGTTAATGATCATGTTGGATATCTAGAACTCACCTTTTGAACTCAACACAATAACCCTAGACCTGCAAGCACAGCTACTCCTGCTATAAAACACCATCGAGGTTCTGTTTCACTGTCAACACTGGTTCTGTCTGCAGAATAAAAACATTATAAATGCACTTAACATGTTGGAGTGAATTAAGGAACTTTAATTGTTTGTGGAAAGCAATATTAATAGCACTGACTTGTATATAGTTTCATATGTTATACTTGCAGAAGCAGTGTTACTGTATAAAGGCCATTCTGCACTTCACTCAAAAATGAATTGGGACTTTTACCCCAGTCTACTGTAACTGGTTCTGTCAGACTGCTGTGAGTGACCTGACAGTCATAAGATCCTTCATGGTTTCTGTCGATCTTCACACTGATTCTCTTCTGAAAGGTTTCATCAGTATTTGGTCTGATTCCAGAAGATGTTTGATCCTCAAGATTAGTTCTGTTCAATCTAATGTTCATCTGAACATCTCTGGGGTAGAAACCAGTGGCCAGACAGACCAGAACCAGCTTACTGTCATCATCTGGAGCTTTCCTCGCAAACATGTGAACATCTGGAGAACCTGGCACACATAGAAAATCATAATGAAATTAACAAATGAATATTTCCAAATGATTTGGTGCTGTGTGCTTGAAAAAAAAAAAGTTCTTCATACTCTTCAAAAAAAAAACATTGATGACATCATGACATATATAGCTATAAAAAAAAAAAAAAAAAAAAACTCTGTAAACACCTGCATTTTTTGCAAGACTATAAGTGTGTCCCATCGAGTAATCTAAAGCTCTACACACACTTGCAGTCTTTACTCTTTACGCCTACTTGAATACTTGGGCCAAATAGTGGAAATACGTCATGCAAGTAGACAAGTGGTCAAGTGCAAGACCTCAAGTGTGGGTATTTCATCAAATCAAATTAGTTTATTTTTAATGATCAAAAAATGCGATTATTTTATATGAAAAAGTTAAAAATTGTATTTTATTGAGAATTTTTTTTAGTTTGTCTTGTATATTTTTTTGATTAGATCAGATAGCATTTTAATCATGGTCATGTTACAGTGAACCCCACTTATGGGGCATGTTGTCACATTTCACTTCCATTCTTTCGGGGTATATCAAGAAAAAAGTATATACTGTATTAAAAAAGCAAAACCACATAATTGTATTAGACATATGGGAAATTAATGTGGGAAAAAATAAATACCATGAACCCTAAGAAGATTTACACAAACTGAGTAGGCAAAGTCAAAAGGCTTTACTTTGACCCACTTTCCCTACAAGTAATATTAATAATACATTTAATTTGTAAGCGCTTTTCTAAGTACTCAAAGACACTTTACAGAAAATCGTAAGACAGAAGAAAGTGGGATCAAGAAGATGTGGGATCAATACAGTTCTCTCTAATATCATTTAAACTGATTAGCCAATGAGAACACAACTCGTGTCATGTGTATAGCCTGGTCAACAGATTCACATTGATCAATAATATAAATTATACAAGTAGCTATGCATCATAATGTAGTAAATGTAATTGAAATATATTTTGGGTGTTCTGTTTAGAAAATATATAAATTATGTTATAGGGAAGTGTTAAATCGTTTAAATAATGCCTCTTCCATAATCATTTCCCTTTGTAGGCCTATGCATCAGATAAGGTCCGGACCTTCTGTTTTTATTATTATTATAATAAATGCAAACAAAAACAGTCCGGAGGCTTCAAACGTCATCAATCAGGTGGTAGGTTATTGTCATTTCGATCAGCATCGGTACAGTGTGCGACACAACAGTGCTTTGGAAACTGCGTCGGAGTCCCGACTCCCGGTATCAACAGTGCCATCACTGCAAGGCACTAGCCTACACACACCCCACCTCTCCCGGACCCCAGCGAGTGGAAGAGAAGCTGTTTACATCTGCATTAAGATGCTATTCGGTGATCCGACCACAAAAGTGGTCAGCTAATGCAATACCGTTAACTGGTTTCAGATGAAGTGCGTCTCCTGTACCCATGATGCACTGCGGTCTGATTAACGTCAGATTGAACGAACCCGTGTTAATATCCGGCTTACGTGAATAATTAATAATAATAAATAATATAATATAATATAGCCTAATAATAAATTCAAAGGTTTAATATGGGCTATTTGTTAATAATCTGCGCATCAGAAGTAAACGTGTTCTTACCTTTGTGCTCATCTTGATGCGCATCGCTTAGAAAAGGGTGAAATATAAGCCAAACCACCTCTATAAAGAAAACGTTTTTAGACGTGTGAACCATTATACTAGTTTAGACTCGATATGTGTCCTTTAAAGATCAGCGTCTCTGCTGAGTCACTGTGCCGAAGGACAAGCTTTTAAACACTTTCGATTTCTCAGTCAGCTCGTGTTTACCTGCTCAAACCAAGCGTGCCGCACAAGCCTTCAAAAGTGAAGCCAAAACGTCTCGATCGCCCCCCAGAGGCCGGTCCTAGTATAGGTCATAAGCCCCGCCTCCCCATGTTATTCAACGGGACGTGAGACCAACTAAATAATTAAATTACACTTCACATATCTTTTTTCTAAAGATAGTTTCTGTCATTTAGTGTAGTTTCTATCACGTTGATGTAATTTCAAGTGTTTGTTTTTAAAATAAGTTAGTTTTTAGTTAGTTATTTGATGCTATAAAAACGGTGCTGTGACATCATGATTGACAGCTGTGATTGACAGCTTCTCTGTGCGAAGTAGTCACTGAAGCATAGCTGTCAACATTGAACATTGAATATAAGGGAGATTTCCCGGAATCCATCCCCAAAATAAGGGAATTTTTTTACACGATTCTTACCCACCACAAACTTTAAACATAAAGCACTAATCATTAAAGTCTAAAGAGTTTATAACTACAAATGAGTGAGAGAGAAAGAGACAGTGTGTGTGTGTGTGTGTATTAGAGAAAGTGTGTCATTTTTTAAACATTTTTTATCAGAGAATGTTTAAATACTAATATCAGCTTACGAGGGAAACGGTACGTGGTGCTTCGGGGGCTGCTGGAGATGATTAGGGAGAGGTCTGTGCTCCTTTACCGATCAAAGCGCGCGCTGACACAGAGTATAATTGTTTATACTTGACGCGTCCGCACGAGCGCGGCAAAGATTACGCGTTGGGTGCGCAAGACCGGCAAGACCCCATTTCGCTTGGCTGTGTGCACAGCTTTTTTTGTAACAGCGCGCGCGGCGCCGCATCCGACGATGAACGACTTCAAGCCGAATCTGCCCGAGCATGTACGTCTCACACAATCAGAGCGTAAAAATACTGGATATTTTACGGGAAAATAATAAAATGGGAAGACAGCGGGAAAAGAGCTAAAATACGTGAGAAACCCGGAAAAAACGGGAGGGTTGACAGCTATGCACTGAAGTACCAACGGACTTTTTTTCATAATGTTGACTATGTGGTTAGTAGTTGTATTTACCTTATTTTAACAAGGTACTGCAATCAGTAGACATCATTGGAGAGGAACGGAGCAGACAAGGCCACTTAAGAAAAGTGCAGGGCGTGTGCTTACGATTGATTCAGCGAGAGTGGGGGCGGGGCCTTGATTTCGCGGCTTTACTTCCTGTTCACGACTGCGCATGACTGGTCCCGAAAACGCTACTGCGCAGACTCAAGTTCCAATATGTCAGCGCCATATCGGGACGCTGGCGGCTTCAGTTCTCTCCAATGGAAAAGAGCGAAGGGGCGTCGTCCATCTTTTTTTACAGTCTATGGCTCAAACACACCGAGTCAAACAGTATACCATCATCATCATCATCTGATGAAGATTCAGCACGTTTGCAGTGGTTTAGTGAACTCACACACTTTAAGATCATGTTAGGCTACATTCGGTTTTTTAAATAGATGTTTTCGCTGCTTTCATGAACTGAAGAAATGACATCGGTGAAGATCTTACCATGCTACACATGTCCAGCGCATACACACACTCACTAAAGAGATAGTTCAAATCAAGACATTTATTTATTTTATTGCACATTGAACACAACACACAGTCCAAAGAGGCACATTTATGCATTTGTCAGACACTTTTATCAAAGTAATACTTTTTATCAGAGTATTCAAGCTGAATTGGCTCTGTTGGATGCTGCCATTTGTAGCGGGGATGAAGGGTTGGCAGGTAATCTCGTAGGTAACGGATCCACAGCGACCTGGAGTGCACTCTTGATAGAGCGAATCTCCCGCTCCCATGCTCCTCCAAAGTGCGGTGCATTAGGGGGATTGAATTGAAATCAATTTGGTAATTTGCCAATTGTTGTTGAAGCTGCGGTTCCAATTCCTTGAAAGCTGTTTGGAGTTCCCTGTCAGCTCCTTTAAAATTCGTGCCTTGATCTGAAAGGAGTTCTGCTGGTTTGCCTCGCCGGGCAATGAACCTGCGGAGGGCTAGTAGGAAGGCATCTGTATCCAGTGAATTAAGGAGATCCAAATGAATGACACGTGTCGTCAGGCACTTAAAAATCACTCCCCACCGTTTCTCATTTCGTCTGCCTATCTTGGCAATGAATGGCCCAAAACAATCAACGCCTGTTGAGAAGAAAGGTGGGCGGAAGATGCGTAGACGAGCCTTGGGCAGATCTGCCATTTGAGGAACTTTAGGCTGTGCTCTCCATCTCTGACATTCTGGGCAGTGAAGTTGGTACCTTTTAATGACTTGTCGACCTCGCAAGATCCAATACTGTCTTCTGATTTCTGCAAATAATCTCTCAGATCCAGCATGTAGCAGCTGTTCATCATAGTCTTTAATTAGAAGCATAGTAGCTGAATGACGAGGGTCGAGGACAATGGGATGAATATCAAGGTCACTGACATGCTGTAACTGCCGTAGCCTCCCACCGACTCTTATGAGACCTGTTGTTTGGTCCAGCTCTGGTGATAGATTTCTGAGTCTGCTGCTGCTATGAACTGGCTGGCCTGCCCTCAGAGAAACAAGCTCTTCAGGAAAACTTTGTTCTTGGCAAGCTCGCAGTAGAATAGCTTCTGCTTCACGGTAACTGTTAATCAATTGACTCTGGTTTGGCTCTGCCGCCCCATGGCATTGCTGACGTACAGCCTCGACAAGGTCCTTCCATGAATCAAACTGGTTTGCGTCTGGAATATTTTGTGGTACCGATGCAAAACTACAGAAAGTCAGACTTTTTAGTTCGTTGGACTTATGTGGCTGAGTGATGTGTGGTCTCTTAGGCCATTCATCTGAAGCTTGCAAGAGGAAAGACGGCCCATTACTCCATCTGCTCGGTCTAGTAAGCTCTAGAAGTGTTTTGCCCCTTGTCAAGTCATCAGCTGGGTTATTAAGTGAGTCAACATAACGCCATGATCGCTGATCTGTCAGTTCTTGTATTTCGGATACACGTGTGCCGACAAATACCTTGAACCGGCATGACTCTGATTGTAGCCATTCTAGAACAGTTGTAGAGTCTGTCCATAGCGTGGTCTGATTCAAGCAGAATGACAATTCTGTATGGATTAATTTTTTCAGCTGTGCTCCAACCAGGGCTGCGCACAACTCTAACCGTGGTATGGTCTGTTGCCGTTTTGGAGCCACTTTTGACCTGGCCATTATGAAGGAGACATTGGTCGTGCCCTCATAAGTTGTAGAGAGGTATGCTACCGCTCCATATGCCCTTTCCGACGCATCACAGAAAACATGAAGGTGGTGCTCATGTTCAGGATTATCCATTGCTTCAGGAACATAGCAACGCTGGATTGAAACTGAGCTGAGGTGTGGTAATTCACTCTCCCAGACATTCCAAGACTCACGCAGGTCTGCAGGGAGGTCTGGGTCATCCCAATCTCTTTTCTTTGACCATAGCTGCTGTATGAGAATCTTGGCTCTGGTGGTAAAAGGCGTGATGAAACCCAAAGGGTCATACTGACTCGCTAGTATCTTGTAAACTGTACGCATTGTTAGTGCTGAATGTTTGATAGGTCGGTACTTGTAACCCAGTGTGTCTGTTCTACAATTCCAGCAAAGTCCTAATGCGGGTTCTTGAGGGTCACACCGATTGTGTTCAAGCCACAGTTCCATGTCCTGGGATCTAGCATCAGATGGTAAGTGAGCCACTACTGATGATCGGTTGCTCGTCCACAGCCTAATTTCAAATCCGCCATCCGCCAGTATTGCACGCAAGTCATCCACTCTAGTCTTGGCTGCTTCAGCAGTAGGTAGACTCTCCAGACAATTATCAACGTAGAAACCAGATTCGACAGACTGGATGAGGTTATTAGTGCTGCGTGGGTGTTCTTTGACGTGCTTTTGTAGTGCATAGATAGCACAGCAAGGACTGCTGGTTGTCCCGAACGGTAGCACCTGCCATTCATATACTTTCGGCGGGATCTCCCGTAGTAAATCCCGCCAAAGGAATCTCAGTAAGGGTCTGTCCTCAGGTAACAGTCGAACCTGGTGAAACATACCCTTGATGTCTCCACTGATCGCAACACAGTGCTGTCGAAATCGCAGTAAGACCCCGAGCAGGGATGGTCCCAGGTTTGGTCCTGGCAGGAGCTGCTCATTGAGTGAAGTACCTTTGTAGACGAATGAACAATTGAACACCAGACGTGCCTTACTATTATGGTAGACGAGATGATGTGGCAGGTACCAGGATTCCTCCGATTCATTAGCTTCTTTAACTGTGATCTCCTTGACGTAACCTGCTTGAATAAGTCTATTCATCTCACCTTGATAGTCGGCTGCCTTCTCTGGTTGATCCCGGAGTCTTCTTTCGGTACTGCGGAGATTGGCAAGAACAGACTCCTGAGGAGCACGGAACTTGGTGGAATTATCGGTTCTTAACAAGGGAGCAGCATAGCGCTGAATTCCATCGATTAACACCCTGCAGGTCTTGCCATCTAGGATCTCAATAGATTCTTGGTCCTGTTTAGACGAGTTAACAGCTTTTCACTGCGGTAAGGTAGAGCATCTAACTTCCACAGTCGCTCTACGTCTCTAAAGAGGGTGTCATAGGCTGCTGCAGCGGTAATAAAATAACTCTGATGAGTGGAAGTTGACCGATTTGAAAGACCTTCAGGACCTTGAAGAGCCCACCCAAGTCTTGTACGGACTGCAACTGGTCCAATCTGAGTGTCTACATGAATTGTTTCCATTGCAGTTATCAGAGAGCTATTATCTGAGCCAATCAGCAACAAGGGCTGAACATTCTTGAATGACTGCAATGGAATATCTCTCAAGTGGACATGTCGACGTTGAAGAGCTTTCACTGGGTAGCTCTGTTCCACAAGATCTAATCCATCTGCAGTGAAGGCATTCTGGATTCTGTACTTGACTACTGGATTGCTTCTGGAGGACACATCAAAGGTAACAACTAAGCCAGTCAGGAATGTGACATCAGGACGGATAGTACGTAAGGCTAAAGTTTCCTCCTTCCCTTCCAGCTTAAGCTGTTGAGCAGCGGCAGGTAGCAGCATGGTACGTTCAGCTCCGTCATCTAATATCGCAAAGGTCTCAATTGTTCTGTCCTCATGATGTAGAAGCACCGGCACAACTTTCAGTAGTACTCGACCTGAGGGACTGGAAGGTGTGAGATAGATCCTACTGTTTAATGCACTGGTGTGCTTAGTCTTGGATCGCTGTTCAGCGATTCCATGGAGGACTTGGAGATGTATCTCCCCACAGATTCCACATAGTTTCTTCAAATTACAGTCCTCTGAATGATGGGAACGGCCGCATTTCCAGCACCATTTCCCTTCTGCTATCCATTGCATGAGGGTTTCTGTAGATTGCTCCTTTATTTCTGCGCACTGGGTTATGTAATGCTCTTTGCTGTGGCAGAATAGGCAATGGACTTCGGATTTCTTCCATTGAGAGGGCTGAGATACAGGCTTAGATGATTTGACACTTGGGGATTCTGTACCATGGTAGACTGAAGCATTCTGTCTTTTTGATCGGGTTGAATACTTTCCCTGAAGTGAGTAGGAGGATTTCTCCTTTTGATAACGTTCAACTAGTCTACTGGACAGACGCTGTTGTTGAGCTTTACTCTGCAGCCAACCAGAAAAGTCCTGAAGATTATATGGATTGAGGCTGGCGACATTCAACTTGCCTTGCATCTGTAAGAACTCAATGAAATTGTCTCTGAGATACTTGGGTAGTTTGCTAAGGAGCCGGTCTACATGGGAACAACAGCTGAGTTCAATGCCTCTCTGGCCCTCCAGGGACAGCAACATACTCACAAGAAGATGAACCCTTAAGGCAAATGACTGGAAACTACTAGCTTCACCGACCTTCACATCTGGAGCGTTGAGTATGGCTGCTATTTCGTTCTGTGCTAATTGATGTGGCTGTCCATAATGCAACTGTAGGGCCTGCATTGCTGCTGTATATGGCCGAGCTTCATGTCGACAAGACTGTCCAATCATTTGAGCCTCTGGAAATTTAAGATGTTCTAGAAGCACGTGATTGTCACATGTCTGTCCTGTCTTGTGTTGCACATGGGTGGTTGTTATGTTGGGCCATGTGCCTCTGTCATTGTTTGATCCCTCCCGCTCGTTACCTGATTAGTGTTTGAGTTTCCCCACCTGTTCCCTCTTGATTTGTTCCCTTTATAAGTCTCCTCATGTTTGCAGTCTTGGTCGGTTCGTTGTCATTGTCAGATGTTTCTCTGTTCCTGGTTGGTGTTCCCTGTATTCTTGACCCAGTGTTTGTTTCATGTTCATTTATTATGTTTTCCCCCTCGTGGGTTTTTGATTTGTGTTTGTTCTGTTTTTGTAAATAAACCTTCCTTGTTTTGCACTTGAGTTCTCCTTTTCCTAAGTGTGAACGTGACAGTGATATTTGTATTTCTCTGACAGCTCAGGATGTGGGTCTAGTAGATTATCCAAAGCTAGTTTCAGATTAGCGAAATCCCTTTCACTGTCTGCAGCAAAGTCTGGTATAGAAGGTTTTGGCGCTCCATATAAATTAATGGGAGGTGGAGGAGCTGTCTGACAATTACCATATTGTGGCCAAGTTACTTGATGTACTGGGTAGTGAACACCATGTGCACCAGCATTACTAGGCTGTGCTGGGTAGGCACTAGGATAATTAGGACGGCAGCCAGCATAAACGGAAGGTACAGAGTGTTGCATCGTATGTATTGCAGTCTGAGGATTAGTAACCCATTGCTGCTGGGACAAAAAGGGGCCACCTTCAACTCCTAAGGACCTTCTAAGTTCCGGAGGTGACTTATCTTCATACTGCCTTTGTAGGAGTGAATGTCCTTGTAAGGCAGTATCAGAAGCTATAGGGAGTTGTGGAGATACAAAGCATGATGATGGAATTGAGTCAACTGAACTCATATTATTCAGTGCAAGTGTTTGCTGGGCAGACTGAGCTTCTATGGTACCCTGTGCCACGTTTCGTATAAAAGGAACTTGTGAGATCGGAGGTAATTCAGCTCCCTCTTGTGTAGGGCTCATTATATCAGGCGGAGATTTTGCAAAGTCAACTGGTTTCTTTGTGAAGCGTGGAGCAGTCGAGGTAATGTTTGGTCCAGGCTCAGGGGAAAGTGCTCCCTCTTGAGATGCTATATCTGCTTCTTGGAGTGAGAGGTTATCTGCTTCCTCCTCCAGTAGGAAATCATTAATGCGTTTTAACATATCCTGTCGACGCTGCTGCCTTTTCTCACAAAGAGATAGTCTGCTTGTAAGCTGTGCAATCTCAGCTGACTCCTCCATCTCAGCTGCAGAGATATTTTCCATCAATTTTCTTAGGGACATTTTATCAGTTGATTGAACTTGTTCTGTTCTACGTACTGGTGTAGACATACTCGGCACAGATAATGTTCTGTCCACAGCTCGGTTTACAGCTAAAGGCACTGCATGTGTTTCTAGTGAGCTTAGTGGGGGACTAGTTGACCTTGAAAGGTTATAGTCCATAACATAGTCCTCCAAGTGCTTAGGAAGTGTACTCCGTCTCACCGGTCTCCCAGCTGATTGCTCTGAACTGGACGGGTTATCATCAGGCAATGACATATCTGTAGTAGTCAGTATCCGGCTCGGAGGACCATGTTATATTTTAGTTTTAGCTAGATCAATTTGCACTGACCGCCACAGTGTTCTTGTCAGAGAACTCAGAGTCATGGATAGATGATAGCCTTTTAATGATTGCTTTGGCATCAACATGGATAGACATGTGCAAGGTTTTTCTAAAACAATGAAAGAAAATAACAATCAACATAAATCACGTAAGTGTTACATTTTAGATCTAAATGAGAAACTTGGCATAAAATATTATTGCACAAAATATTCCTTATAAAAGTTATAACGATCGCTATTCAAACTTCAAAGGATTGACGGCATATAATACAGCGTCCAATTCACGTGCGGCAAAACAGTCACTTTAATATAGACGAATAAACTTAGAAACACTATCTACAACAAATACACTTGCAATATAACATTAATATTCAAATAACACTGGACTTACTTGTCCGTTACTCGTACAATGTCCTTATAATGCAAGCAATCCCGCAAACTTTCCAGTCAGAACGGCTGATGCAACTCTATAGCGCTAAGCTTATTCTCAGACTACTAAATTAGCGTAGGCTCCGCCACTGCGCTGGTTGCGCACTATTCAGTGACGTACAGCGCTGATTCTGTGTGCATCTCCGTTATTATGCTAAACATGGAGAATTCAGAACACTGTCTATGTCATTTTTTCCTTGTTGTGACCAATCTCAACTTCCGTTTCATGCCAACTTTAAAAATAAATTTTGACCATGTTCGTCAGCCCTTTTTTTTACCATATCCGATTTTTTTGACGACTCCGTTGTAGTCCCAACGAGCCTTTTTTTGTTGTTGTAGTTTTTGGAAAGTGTATTCTGTTAAATAAAATATCTCCCTTTGAAATGGACTTTGAGCTTTGTAACCTTACAGATCTTTTTTAAGCTCAAACAGCAACATTACACACTAACTAAAGTCGGAAAAGTGAAAAAAGCATAATAATAGTACTCCTTTAAACATTCTTATTAAAGTACAGTGATGCAGATTAGAAACAGCTAAAGGAACAAAATCAAGAATAAACAACTTTTTTTTCCAGAACGGAGCCAGAATGTAAGAAAATGAGTAATTTCTCATGAGTGCCCATAAGTTCATATCAGTCCATCACTGCTGGTCCTCTGACTGGTGTCTGTACCTGCAGTTTGGACTGGATTTTGATTTTATTTGTCCAACTCTCTTTGCACAAAGAAAGAAAATGAATGTGTGTGTGTAGAGATGATAATATGTGGTCCTCATCATAATAATATTCTCCTCTATTAGTCTTTAATCTCCAGTCACTGCGCCGTAACAGGGCCAGCTTGTCATCAGACCTACAGAAGTGACAAAAGTCTTATTTCACAATGTGGATGTAAACTATTTTATGTGAATGTGCGATACTTTGATTTAGCACCTATAGGTGAATAACGGGAAGAATAACAAAGTGCTATTTATCTTATTATGATTATTGTAATGAAATGATAATTACAAATTTACAATTTTAAGCAGCATAATAGACTGTTTTTGTTTGGCTTTAATAACTGGAAGCGAATGACACCAGAAGCCTCGCACATTCAAGTTACAAATGACTGCGCCGTTCTTACGTGAAAAATAAATAGGATAAAACGTATCTTGGATACATAGATATCATGTGCTTGTAAATATATTTATGTCAAGCTGCACTGATGTCACACTTTTCATTCATTCATTCATTATAGCTGATCTTGCCTTTTTCCATAAATAAAATAAAATCCAAATAATTGAAAATCATCAACAAAAACATGAATTTCACATGTGCAAAAACTCATGTGGTCACTGTTTGGAGTCACATATTTCTACCTCATATACTGTCAAACTGTTAATTTATTTTTTAAAATATCTTTTTAAAAGAATATTTAAAAAAAGAGAGATTTAAAGCAATGATCATGTTGAATAACTCACCATTTTTTTTAGATGCAGTAACCAATCACAATGAGAGTTAGAACTGCTCCAATTCCCAGTGTAACAAGAAAACACCGAGATCCAGTTTCACTGTCAACATATCTTCCATCTGCAGAATGAAGAAAAGATATAACGCTGCATAAATGCTTTTAAACTGTTGAGGAGTTTAAACTTAATTGTTTTAGGCAATAACACTACATTATTTAAAGGGCTCATGAGATGGAAAATATAAATGTCCTGATATTTACACACAGAAGACGGTACTCTACAATAAAAACATACCGCACGTTTTAGATCTCAAAGCTAATTGCCCAGTTTTCTATCCTTCTCAAACAAAAGATCACACTAAATGCAAGGTTGAAATACTTTTTTTAATTACTCTAAACATGCTGGTGTTTTTTGCTACAATCTTGTATTGACGTGTTAAAGAGAGTGAAATTGAAGATGGAAATAATGTTCAAATATTTTTACTTTTTAATGCATGCTATTGCTAACTTCATAAACTCAATATGAACATCTGAAATTACATTTCATGGCCCCTTTAATTACATTAAACACATCAACACTACTCCTCTTTACACAGATAGTGATTAGTATTCAATCTTCATGTTAGGCTAGAAGCTGAATTAGTGCATAATGGATATTTAAATCATAATCACAACAAAATGTATGTTGATATTTACTCCACACTGTTAAAACCGCTCGTGATTGAGTCAGACCGCTGTGAGTGACCTGACAGTCATAAGATCCTTCATGGTTTCTGTCGATCTTCACACTGATTCTCTTCTGAAAGGTTTCATCAGCATTTGGTCTGATTCCAGAAGATGTTTGATCCTCAACAATGTATTTGTTCCTTCTAATGTACATCTGAACATCTCTGGGGTAGAAACCAGTGGCCAGACAGACCAGAACCAGCTTATCATCATCAGAAAGTTTCGGCACAAAAGTGTGAACATCTGGTGGAACTGGAGCAGAAAATAAACATGCAATTAACAAACAAACATTTACAAAGTATTTAGTTTTCTCTCTCCTGTTTCTGTGCTGTTAAAAAATTAGGGTTTTGTTCCAAAGAAGATGGCAAGTCATATGGGTTTTGAAAGACATAATGAGAATGAGTCTTTTCAATTTTTTCTTTAATAATATCTGCTAACTAGTTGGTGGATCTAATACTTTAGTAAGCTGAGAGGAATCTAATGTGAAAATCAAACTCATGCAATCCAGATGAACATCCATTTGAGAGACACTATCTATAACTGAACTCAGTTACACGCCACACTGGTTCTGCACTAATAAACATGAAGACACTATTACATCTAAACGTGTGGAGAAAACCTTGCAAACTGCATGTTTGAAAAAACAACAACATTGATAGATCTTACTCTGTTTTGTGTTGTGAAACGTTGAGATCCAGTCAGTGCAGATCTTCAGGTAATGTTTGAGGAACTGGTTTCGTTCTGTGTGACGATCCCATATCTTTTTTGTTTCTTTGGCTTTGGGGTTTTTATCAATCCACTGCATAGTGTCATAATTAAAGGATATAAGATCTTCTCCATCAAATCCATATTCATCAAAGACAGTCAGATTCACTGATCCATCAGGAAGTTTCTCCAGTTCACAGCCAATTATTCTCTGAAGAACATGATCTACAATCACAGATCAACACTCATGAGAAACTCACAGTAAATATAATGTCTGATCATTAATAAGAGTAAAGCATGAATCTCACCAGAACACAGTGAGTCTGTGCAGTCTGACAGAGTCCTGATCTGATGTATGATAAAGTCTTTTGAGTCAGCCGGTTCCTCAGGTGTATTTGTCCAGTCGTGTACAGTCTCTTTTATCCAGACTCCGTCTTCATTACTGAAGTAAGCGATCCGTCTGTCGTCATAAACACACACAGCACTGAACTCTGGGAATGAGTCTGATCTGATCAGAACTGTAAACTTGTAGTGGAGGAAGTGTTTCTCTGAGGAACAAATGAAACACAAAAAGCAATGGAAACACGTAAACAACTAAATTATATTTTTACAGAACAAAGACAGCAAAGCTGACCGGAGTGCTGAACAAAGTAGAATTACAACACAATAAAAGACAACACAATATGTAAAATGAAATAGGTGAAGTATGCTAAAAAACAACAACATCTACAATATAACCGGAAAACAAACTCAAATTGTTTATGTAACTGGTATCTGTCGATCAGAAGGAAGTGCTGCAAAAAGCTTTTTTTCTTACCTTGCTGTGCATCGCTTAGAAAAGAGCAAAACAATAAAAAACTCAATAAAATCATTCTTGTGTGTGTGTGTGTGTGTGTGTGCACTACTCTTCTCCTAATGCGTGTGCACTTGGACGAGGTTAAATGCAGAAGACAAACTCAGTAGACAAACCTTCACGCTTATGTCACTTATGCACCCTATAGGAAATGAAAACATGAAACTCTCGCTTGATTACTGCATGTTAACTTCCGTTTCAAAGCAGCTTCCTGTTATTGAACAATCTAATTGTACACTCTAAACAATGCTGTGTTGTTTTAACCCAAATTTGGGTCAAATATGGACAAACCCAAATGTTGGGTTAAAAATGTGATTTCAAATTTTAACCCAACTTCAACTTTCACTTTCAACTGTAAAAATGTTTTAATTACATTTTTAACCCAACATTTGGGTTTGTCCATATTTGACCCAAATTTGGGTTGAAACAACCCAGCATTGTTTAGAGTGTACTCGAAATACAGCTATAATAAGACAATAGTGTCATTATTCAACAAAATTCAGTTCAGCTGGATAACTGTCAACTTCAATTATGCAACAATGGACTACTTGCACAACTACTTCCACTTTCTACCTATCTGGAATTTTGGTGTTTAGGAGGTGTCATGCTCCCTTGTATATAGCCATGTAGGAGAAGTTAGGTTATGGTGTGGAAAAGGAAGCATGGTTCTTCTCTCTTGGTTCACACAATTTGTTCAGAGTCCAGATTGAGAAACTATTGTTTCAAGCTCAATCAAAAGGACTCTTTGAATATCCTCTGTTTTTCATTTGTTTGATGAGGCTCAAGGCTGCAATTCGAACTGGAACATGAGAAATCTACACCCTAAGGATAGTGGTTTCAAAGCTTGACTGCGGTCGAATGGGATTAGGAATCATTGTGGATTACAACTAGTTACTGCTTCACCTTTGTCACGGGACTATTATTCCTTTCCTCTCCATCGCTGCAATTGGAACAATTGACTCTATGATACAAAACATTGGATGCACTCTATGGATCACAGGACAATGAAATACTAAGGTTTTCAGTTCTTATTTCAATGACTTTTTTTTTTGATTTGATTTGATTTATTAGACAGTAGAAAATAACAATAAATACATAACAAGATGCCATTACAATGACACTACACATTTATCAGAACTTTCGAGGATAACACAAGAAAGTTACAAAACTTATTTCCATTGTGGTCCTCGTTGTAGTCCGATAAAGATGGCAAGCAAGCCACAGATGACAATAGAGCACCTTGTACACTCAAACACACAAATACATACACATCCGTAATAAATATTCCTTAAGACTACATAAAAACTAAATCTGATTAGCTTTTAGCAACCATTCACCACATGCTTGCTTAAAGCAGCGATCTGACTGGCTTAACTTAATCTCAACTGGGAGTTTGTTCCATTCAATTGCTGCCATGTACAAAAAGGTGTTTTGCCCAGAACAACTCTTAAATCTACAAGGTACTATGTCTGTGGCACTGCTTCTAGTATTGACAGTATTGCATTAGTGTGAATCTTTGGGGTTTATGTTATTGTGTATTGAGTGTTTGCTGGGTGGTGTTTAAGTGAATACTGTTGTGTGGGTCGTCTGATATAAAATTTCTATTGATGTATTGAGGTTTATCTTTGAACTGTTTTTTTTATTCATTATATTCTCAACAAGTTTGGTCTGTGGGTCCCTCCCTCAAAATGATCTTGTAGCTTGTCTCACTAGGAGTGTATAGGGAGACGGTTACACGTGCCATGAACTCAAAACAAAAGCATGACATGGCATGAACTCAAAAACAAACATGAACATGAAAATGACGCTTACCAACAGTGGTTACAGTGGCTCATATATGTGCGCAGCCCACAAACACCACAAGGCCGTGGCCATAATGGCTTGTATTGCAGTCACTGAGGGCTCAGTTTCATGGCTCAGACATGGTGTGAACAGTCCCTGGCTTGGCAGACCCGATGTGAGGAGACCCAGGCTCGGCAGACATGACGTGAGGAGACTCAGGCTCGGCAGAACATGACGTGAGGAGACTCAGGCTCGGCAGAACATGACGTGAGGAGACTCAGGCTCGGCAGAACATGACGTGAGGAGACTCAGGCTCGGCAGAACATGACGTGAGGAGACTCAGGCTCGGCAGAACATGACGTGAAGAGACTCAGGCTCGGCAGAACATGACGTGAAGAGACTCAGGCTCGGCAGAACATGACGTGAGGAGACTCAGGCTCGGCAGAACATGACGTGAGGAGACTCAGGCTCGGCAGAACATGACGTGAGGAGACTCAGGCTCGGCAGAACATGACGTGAGGAGACTCAGGCTCGGCAGAACATGACGTGAGGAGACTCAGGCTCGGCAGAACATGACGTGAAGAGACTCAGGCTCGGCAGAACATGACGTGAAGAGACTCAGGCTCGGCAGAACATGACGTGAGGAGACTCAGGCTCGGCAGAACATGACGTGAGGAGACTCAGGCTCGGCAGAACATGACGTGAGGAGACTCAGGCTCGGCAGAACATGACAAGAAGAGACTCAGGCTCGGCAGAACATGACGTGAGGAGACTCAGACTCGGCAGAACATGACGTGAGGAGACTCAGGCTCGGCAGAACATGACGTGAGGAGACTCAGGCTCGGCAGACATGACGTGAGGAGACTCAGGCTCGGCAGAACATGACGTGAAGAGACTCAGACTCGGCAGACATGACGTGAGGAGACTCAGGCTCGGCAGAACATGACGTGAGGAGACTCAGGCTCGGCAGAACATGACGTGAGGAGACTCAGGCTCGGCAGAACATGACGTGAGGAGACTCAGGCTCGGCAGACATGACGTGAAGAGACTCAGCCTCGGCAGAACATGACGTGAGGAGACTCAGGCTTGGCAGACCCGACGTGAAGAGACTCAGGCTCGGCAGAACATGACGTGAGGAGACTCAGGCTCGGCAGACATGACGTGAGGAGACTCAGGCTTGGCAGAACATGACGTGAGGAGACTCAGCCTCGGCAGAACATGACGTGAGGAGACTCAGGCTTGGCAGAACATGACGTGAAGAGACTCAGGCTCGGCAGAATATGACGTGAGGAGACTCAGGCTCGGCAGAACATGACGTGAAGAGACTCAGGCTCGGCAGAACATGACGTGAGGAGACTCAGCCTCGGCAGAACATGACGTGAGGAGACTCAGCCTCGGCAGAACATGACGTGAAGAGACTCAGGCTCGGCAGAACATGACGTGAAGAGACTCAGGCTCGGCAGAACATGACGTGAGGAGACTCAGGCTCGGCAGAACATGACGTGAAGAGACTCAGGCTCGGCAGAACATGACGTGAAGAGACTCAGGCTCGGCAGAACATGATATGAAGAGACTCAGGCTTGGCAGACCCGACGTGAAGAGACTCAGGCTCGGCAGAACATGACGTGAGGAGACTCAGGCTTGGCAGAACATGACGTGAGGAGACTCAGCCTCGGCAGAACATGACGTGAGGAGACTCAGGCTTAGCAGAACATGACGTGAGGAGACTCAGCCTCGGCAGAACATGACGTGAAGAGACTCAGGCTCGGCAGAACATGACGTGAAGAGACTCAGGCTCGGCAGAACATGACGTGAGGAGACTCAGGCTCGGCAGAACATGACGTGAAGAGACTCAGGCTCGGCAGAACATGATATGAAGAGACTCAGGCTCGGCAGAACATGACGTGAGGAGACTCAGGCTCGGCAGAACATGATGTGAAGAGACTCAGGCTCGGCAGAACATGACGTGAGGAGACTCAGGCTCGGCAGAACATGACGTGAGGAGACTCAGGCTCGGCAGAACATGACGTGAAGAGACTCAGCCTCGGCAGAACATGACGTGAGGAGACTCAGGCTCGGCAGAACATGACGTGAAGAGACTCAGCCTCGGCAGAACATGACGTGAGGAGACTCAGGCTCGGCAGAACATGACGTGAAGAGACTCAGCCTCGGCAGAACATGACGTGAGGAGACTCAGGCTCGGCAGAACATGACGTGAAGAGACTCAGCCTCGGCAGAACATGACGTGAGGAGACTCAGGCTCGGCAGAACATGACGTGAAGAGACTCAGGCTCGGCAGAACATGACGTGAGGAGACTCAGGCTTGGCAGAACATGACGTGAGGAGACTCAGCCTCGGCAGAACATGACGTGAGGAGACTCAGGCTTAGCAGAACATGACGTGAGGAGACTCAGCCTCGGCAGAACATGACGTGAAGAGACTCAGGCTCGGCAGAACATGACGTGAAGAGACTCAGGCTCGGCAGAACATGACGTGAGGAGACTCAGGCTCGGCAGAACATGACGTGAAGAGACTCAGGCTCGGCAGAACATGACGTGAAGAGACTCAGGCTCGGCAGAACATGATATGAAGAGACTCAGGCTCGGCAGAACATGACGTGAGGAGACTCAGGCTCGGCAGAACATGATGTGAAGAGACTCAGGCTCGGCAGAACATGACGTGAAGAGACTCAGCCTCGGCAGAACATGACGTGAGGAGACTCAGGCTCGGCAGAACATGACGTGAAGAGACTCAGCCTCGGCAGAACATGACGTGAGGAGACTCAGGCTCGGCAGAACATGACGTGAAGAGACTCAGCCTCGGCAGAACATGACGTGAGGAGACTCAGGCTCGGCAGAACATGACGTGAAGAGACTCAGCCTCGGCAGAACATGACGTGAAGAGACTCAGCCTCGGCAGAACATGACGTGAGGAGACTCAGGCTCGGCAGAACATGACGTGAAGAGACTCAGCCTCGGCAGAACATGACGTGAAGAGACTCAGGCTCGGCAGAACATGATATGAAGAGACTCAGGCTCGGCAGAACATGACGTGAAGAGACTCAGCCTCGGCAGAACATGACGTGAGGAGACTCAGGCTCGGCAGAACATGACGTGAAGAGACTCAGGCTCGGCAGAACATGACGTGAAGAGACTCAGGCTCGGCAGAACATGATATGAAGAGACTCAGGCTCGGCAGAACATGACGTGAGGAGACTCAGGCTCGGCAGAACATGACGTGAGGAGACTCAGGCTCGGCAGAACATGACGTGAAGAGACTCAGCCTCGGCAGAACATGACGTGAGGAGACTCAGGCTCGGCAGAACATGACGTGAAGAGACTCAGCCTCGGCAGAACATGACGTGAGGAGACTCAGGCTCGGCAGAACATGACGTGAAGAGACTCAGCCTCGGCAGAACATGACGTGAGGAGACTCAGGCTCGGCAGAACATGACGTGAAGAGACTCAGCCTCGGCAGAACATGACGTGAGGAGACTCAGGCTCGGCAGAACATGACGTGAGGAGACTCAGGCTCGGCAGAACATGACGTGAAGAGACTCAGGCTCGGCAGAACATGACGTGAAGAGACTCAGGCTCGGCAGAACATGACGTGAAGAGACTCAGGCTCGGCAGAACATGACGTGAGGAGACTCAGGCTCGGCAGAACATGACGTGAGGAGACTCAGGCTCGGCAGAACATGACGTGAAGAGACTCAGGCTCGGCAGAACATGACGTGAAGAGACTCAGGCTCGGCAGAACATGACGTGAAGAGACTCAGCCTCGGCAGAACATGACGTGAGGAGACTCAGGCTCGGCAGAACATGACGTGAGGAGACTCAGGCTCGGCAGATCATGAAGTGAGGAGACTCAGGCTCGGCAGAACATGACGTGAAGAGACTCAGCCTCGGCAGAACATGACGTGAGGAGACTCAGGCTCGAGACTCGGGCTCGGCAGAACATGACGTGAGGAGACTCGGACTCGGCAGAACATGACGTGAGGAGACTCAGGCTCGGCAGAACATGACGTGAGGAGACTCAGGCTCGGCAGAACATGACGTGAGGAGACTCAGGCTCGGCAGAACATGACGTGAGGAGACTCAGGCTCGGCAGAACATGACGTGAAGAGACTCAGGCTCGGCAGAACATGACGTTAAGAGACTCAGGCTCGGCAGAACATGACGTGAAGAGACTCAGGCTCGGCAGAACATGACGTGAAGAGACTCAGGCTCGGCAGAACATGACGTGAAGAGACTCAGGCTCGGCAGAACATGACGTGAGGAGACTCAGGCTCGGCAGAACATGACGTGAAGAGACTCAGGCTCGGCAGAACATGACGTGAGGAGACTCAGGCTCGGCAGAACATGACGTGAGGAGACTCAGGCTCGGCAGAACATGACGTGAAGAGACTCAGGCTCGGCAGAACATGACGTGAGGAGACTCAGGCTCGGCAGAACATGACGTGAGGAGACTCAGGCTCGGCAGAACATGACGTGAGGAGACTCAGGCTCGGCAGAACATGACGTGAGGAGACTCAGGCTCGGCAGAACATGACGTGAGGAGACTCAGGCTCGGCAGAACATGACGTGAGGAGACTCAGGCTCGGCAGAACATGACGTGAGTAGACTCAGGCTCGGCAGAACATGACGTGAAGAGACTCAGGCTCGGCAGAACATGACGTGAGGAGACTCAGGCTCGGCAGAACATGACGTGAGGAGACTCAGGCTCGGCAGAACATGACGTGAGGAGACTCAGGCTCGGCAGAACATGACGTGAGGAGACTCAGGCTCGGCAGAACATGACGTGAGGAGACTCAGGCTCGGCAGAACATGACGTGAAGAGACTCAGGCTCGGCAGATCATGACGTGAGGAGACTCAGGCTCGGCAGAACATGACGTGAAGAGACTCAGGCTCGGCAGATCATGACGTGAAGAGACTCAGGCTCGGCAGATCATGACGTGAGGAGACTCAGGCTCGGCAGAACATGACGTGAGGAGACTCAGGCTCGGCAGAACATGAGATCCGCTGCTCGTGTGTGTGCAGTCTGGTACAAAACACTCGATGACGGCGTAACGTTACGATTATAGCGCAAGACTATAGAAACAATGACAGACGTTAGCTTCAGTAAAGTGAGCTTCAGTAAAGTAGCTTCAGTAAAGTTAGCTTCAGTAAAGTTAGCTTAAGTAAAGTTAGCTTCAGTAAAGTTAACTACAGTATAGCTTCAGTAAAGTTAGCATCAGTAAAGTTAGCTTCGGTAAAGTTAGCTTCAGTAAAGTTAGCTTCAGTAAAGTTAGCTTCAGTAAAGTAGCTTCAGTAAAGTTAGCTTCAGTAAAGTGAGCTTCAGTAAAGTGAGCTTCAGTAAAGTGAGCTTCAGTAACGTTAGCTTCAGTAAAGTGAGCTTCAGTAAAGTGAGCTTCAGTAAAGTGAGCTTCAGTAAAGTTAGCATCAGTAAAGTAGCTTCAGTAAAGTAGCTTCAGTAAAGTTAGCTTCATTAAAGTTAGCATCAGTAAAGTTAGCTTCAGTAAAGTTAGCTTCAGTAACGTTAGCTTCAGTAAAGTTAGCTTCAGTAAAGTTAGCTTCAGTAACGTTAGCTTCAGTAAATTTAGCTTCAGTAACGTTAGCTTCAGTAAAGTTACCTTCCGTAAAGTTACCTTCAGTAAAGTTAGCTTCAGTAAAGTTAGCTTCAGTAACGTTAGCTTCAGTAACGTTAGCTTCAGTAACGATAGCTTCAGTAACGTTAGCTTCAGTAAAGTTAGCTTCAGTAAAGTTAGCTTCAGTAACGTTACCATCAGTAAAGTTAGCTTCACTAAAGTTAGCTTCACTAAAGTTAGCTTCAGTAAAGTAAGCTTGAGTAAAGTTAGCATCAGTAACGTTAGCATCAGTAACGTTAGCTTCAGTAACGTTAGCTTCAGTAAAGTTAGCTTCAGTAAAGTTCGATTCAGTAAAGTTAGCATCAGTAAAGTTAGCTTCAGTAAAGTTAGCTTCAGTAACGTTAGCTTCAGTAAAGTTAGCTTCAGTAAAGTTAGCATCAGTAAAGTTAGCTTCAGTAAAGTTAGCTTCAGTAACGTTAGCTTCAGTAAAGTTAGCTTCAGTAAAGTTAGCTTCAGTAACGTTAGCATCAGTAAAGTTAGCTTCACTAAAGTTAGCATCAGTAAAGTTAGCATCAGTAAAGTTAGCATCAGTAAAGTTAGCTTCAGTAAAATTAGCTTCAGTAAAGTTAGCTTCAGTAACGTTAGCATCAGTAACGTTAGCTTCAGTAACGTTAGCTTCAGTAACGTTAGCTTCAGTAAAGTTAGCTTCAGTAAAGTTCGATTCAGTAAAGTTAGCTTCAGTAAAGTTAGCTTCAGTAAAGTTAGCTTCAGTAAAGTTAGCTTCAGTAAAGTTAGCTTCAGTAACGTTAGCTTCAGTAAAGTTAGCTTCAGTAAAGTTAGCATCAGTAAAGTTAGCATCAGTAAAGTTAGCATCAGTAAAGTTAGCTTCAGTAAAATTAGCTTCAGTAAATTTAGCTTCAGTAAAGTTAGCTTCATTCATTGAGAGAACATGTGCGCCTTTTGGGTTTGTAGTTTTTGTAATTACGTATTTTCACAGTCTTATACCTCAACGGTTTTACATCGAACTGCGACTTTTTTCACTTTAAAATGTATCTGTTAAATTGACAAACATCATTTGTGTAATTCAGGGCACAATTCAAACGAGATCAAAATATTTGTTGTCTCTCGCCATTGACTACCATACAATATTTTTCCGAAATAAGGTCCCATGGTGGCCGACCGGAAGGGGAGGGGCTTAGGCTCTCTATGACTTCCACGATGCAGAAAACACAGACGGAATCGTGGAATCCAGTCATAAATACGAAATTTCCTATATAACGTGGAATTTGTCGAATTTATGTATTTTATTTTATTCCTATTTTTGATCCTACAAAAAACTGAAGCAACACATTTGAAAGCACAGAATTCTCTACAATGTAATTTGTATTTGTAGCATCAAGCAACATCACAACAGTTTAAAAAAATACTTAGAATTAGATCTTATTTTTGTGTTTTTTTCTGTTCATTTCAATTTTAATGAAAGCTTTATTGTTAAATTAAATATGCCTAAATAGTTTTTATTACGTTTTAGTTTTAGTTATTTTAGGACTTCAACTTAAACCAAACAGAAAATGAGAAATGTTGCTATACAACTAGCTGAAATACATTCTATTTTATTTCTATTAATGTTTTTTTTTTTTTTTTAAGTCATGGACATGTTTTCTATGGTTTTAGTTTAACGATAATAACTTGTATGTATCACATTGTACATTTGTCTGACAGTGTTTTTTGTCTTTGTAATAATTTGTATTATGGCAATTAACACAACAAATGCATCCCTCACAAATGCAATGCATCTTATTCTGCTACTGGCATAAACATGCAGTTCTAATCCTCTACGGCGTGTTTGAGTCTCCCTGAACAAGAGCTTGATCTCGCCGTTGAGCTGAAGACTGAGATTTACTGTAAGATCAGCCGAATCCGCCTAACTTTAAACCTTCGCTCAGTCCTGATCCTCCAGTCGTCTCATATTAGCCCTGAGGCGTTTCTGAACGACAGCCTTAGACAAACACAACACACACTGACAGCGGCTCTCGGATGCGCAAACACACACACACACACACACACCGGATTAAGAGTGATGGATTTATGGATTCGGTTGGAGATACAACCTGTGCGACTCTCTTCACTAATGTGTATCATCCAAGAAGCATTGATTTCACATCTCTCTATATTGCACTGAAGTATAGAGCCATTCTCCTGATTTACGGCTAATGTCCTGCTGTTGATCAACACACACGATCGGTTTGTAATGCAAGTTTAAAACGGGTATATTTGTTCATTCACATGAAACTGCATTCGAAACCCATTTCTACACTAAAAAGTTGTAGCTTGCAATGGTCAGCGTAAAGAGCTCCCTGATTTAACCCTTATTTTGTTGTTTGGTATAAATTAATGTATTTAGGTTGATTCAACGCTATTAAATAATATTTTTAACTTTAATAAAACCAGTTAATTAAGATTGTATTATACCATTTTTTCTGTGTATAATGTGATGTGTTTCGGTAATTCTTTAAATAATGGTCAGTCATTATTAGAAAAAAATCTACTAGATTAAAGCTTTAGCTACTACTATTAACTATCAAATTTAAGACTTGATATTTCCTTATTAGGTAATCAATGATTACTAAATGGGTTAAATCATGTTAGAAACAGGCTAGCAACTTGTTAAATCATGTTAGCAACATGCTAGTAATGTGTTGTCATGTTAGAAACATGCTAGCAACATGCAAAACCAAACTGTCAACATGTTAGTAATGTCCTAATTTAAGTTAAAAACATGGCTGCAACATTCTAAATCAAGCTAAAACATGTTACAATGTGGTAAAATATGCTAGCAACTTGCTGAAACATGTTAACAATGTGTTAAAATATGCTGACAACTTGATAAAACATGTTAACAGTGTGTTAAAATATGTTAGCACCTTGTTAAAACATGTTAACAGTGTGCTAATTTATGTTAGAAACATGGCTGCAACATTCTAAATCAAGCTAAAACATGTTAGCAACTCAAATAAAACACGTTAACAATGTTAAAATAGGCTAATAACTTGTTAAAACATGTTAGCAATGTGCTAGTAATGTGTTGTCATCTTAGAAACATGCTAGCAACATGCGAAATCACACTATCAACATGTTAGTAATGTCCTAATTTAAGTTAAAAACATGGCTGCAACATTCTAAATCAAGCTAAAACATGTTACAATGTGGTAAAATATGTTAGCAACTTGCTGAAACATGTTAACAATGTGTTAAAATATGCTGACAACTTGATAAAACATGTTAACAGTGTGTTAAAAAATGTTAGCACCTTGTTAAAACATGTTAACAGTGTGCTAATTTATGTTAGAAACATGGCTGCAACATGCTAAATCAAGCTAAAACATGTTAGCAACTCAAGTAAAACATGTTAACAATGTTAAAATAGGCTAATAACTTGTTAAAACATGTTAGCAATGTGCTAGTAATGTGTTGTCATCTTAGAAACATGCTAGCAACATGCGAAATCACACTATCAACATGTTAGTAATGTCCTAATTTAAGTTAAAAACATGGCTGCAACATTCTAAATCAAGCTAAAACATGTTAACAATGTGGTAAAATATGCTAGCAACTTGTTAAAATATGTTAGCAAAATGTTAAAATATGCTAGCAACTTGTTAAAACATGTAAGCAATGTGTTAAAGTACACTGACAACTTGCTTGAACATGTTAACAATGTGTTAAAATATGCTAGCAACTTGTTAAAACATGTTAGCAAAATGTTAAAATATGCTAGCAACTTGTTAAAACATGTTAGCAATGTGTTAAAATACACTTAGCAAATTGCTGAAACATGTTAACAATGTGTTAAAATATGCTAGCACCTTGTTAAAACATGTTAACAGTGTGCTAATTTATGTTAGAAACATGGCTGCAACATGCTAAATCAAGCTAAAACATGTTAGCAACTCAAGTAAAACACGTTAACAATGTTAAAATAGGCTAATAACTTGTTAAAACATGTTAGCAATGTGCTAGTAATGTGTTGTCATCTTAGAACCATGCTAGCAACATGCGAAATCACACTATCAACATGTTAGTAATGTCCTAATTTAAGTTAAAAACATGGCTGCAACATTCTAAATCAAGCTAAAACATGTTAAAAATGTGGTAAAATATGCTAGCAACTTGTTAAAACATGTAAGCAAAATGTTAAAATATGCTAGCAACTTGTTAAAACATGTTAGCAATGTGTTAAAATACACTGACAACTTGCTTAAAACATGTTAACAATGTGGTAAAATATGCAACTTGTTAAAACATGTTAGCAAAATGTTAAAATATGCTAGCAACTTGTTAAAACATGTTAGCAATGTGTTAAAATACACTTAGCAACTTGCTGAAACATGTTAACAATGTGTTAAAATATGCTAGCAACTTGTTAAAACATGTTAACAGTGTGTTAAAATATGTTAGCACCTTGTTAAAACATGTTAACAGTGTGTTAATTTATGTTAGAAACATGGCTGCAACATGCTAAATCAAGCTAAAACATGTTAGCAACTCAAGTAAAACACGTTAACAAAGTTAAAATAGGCTAATAACTTGCTAAATCATGTTAGCAACATGCTAGTAATGTGTTGTCATGTTAGAAACATGCTAGCAACATGCGGAACCACACTGTCAACATGTTAGTAATGTCCTAATTTATGTTAAAAGCATGGCTGCAACATCCTAAATCAAGCTAAAACATGTTACAATGTGGTAAAATATGCTTGCAACTTGCTGAAACATGTTAACAATGTGTTAAAATATGCTGACAACTTGATAAAACATGTTAACAGTGTGTTAAAATATGTTAGCACCTTGTTAAAACATGTTAACAGTGTGCTAATTTATGTTAGAAACATGGCTGCAACATGCTAAATCAAGCTAAAACATGTTAGCAACTCAAGTAAAACACGTTAACAATGTTAAAATAGGCTAATAACTTGTTAAAACATGTTAGCAATGTGCTAGTAATGTGTTGTCATCTTAGAACCATGCTAGCAACATGCGAAATCACACTATCAACATGTTAGTAATGTCCTAATTTAAGTTAAAAACATGGCTGCAACATTCTAAATCAAGCTAAAACATGTTAACAATGTGGTAAAATATGCTAGCAACTTGTTAAAACATGTAAGCAAAATGTTAAAATGTGCTAGCAACTTGTTAAAACATGTTAGCAATGTGTTAAAATACACTGACAACTTGCTGAAACATGTTAACAATGTGGTAAAATATGCTAGCAACTTGTTAAAACATGTTAGCAAAATGTTAAAATATGCTAGCAACTTGTTAAAACATGTTAGCAATGTGTTAAAATACACTTAGCAAATTGCTGAAACATGTTAACAATGTGTTAAAATATGCTAGCAACTTGTTAAAACATGTTAACAGTGTGTTAAAATATGTCAGCACCTTGTTAAAACATGTTAACAGTGTGCTAATTTATGTTAGAAACATGGCTGCAACATGCTAAATCAAGCTAAAACATGTTAGCAACTCAAGTAAAACACGTTAACAATGTTAAAATAGGCTAATAACTTGTTAAAACATGTTAGCAATGTGCTAGTAATGTGTTGTCATCTTAGAACCATGCTAGCAACATGCGAAATCACACTATCAACATGTTAGTAATGTCCTAATTTAAGTTAAAAACATGGCTGCAACATTCTAAATCAAGCTAAAACATGTTAACAATGTGGTAAAATATGCTAGCAACTTGTTAAAACATGTAAGCAAAATGTTAAAATATGCTAGCAACTTGTTAAAACATGTTAGCAATGTTTTAAAATACACTGACAACTTGCTGAAACATGTTAACAATGTGGTAAAATATGCTAGCAACTTGTTAAAACATGTTAGCAAAATGTTAAAATATGCTAGCAACTTGTTAAAACATGTTAGCAATGTGTTAAAATACACTTAGCAACTTGCTGAAAAAATATGCTAGCAACTTGTTAAAACATGTTAACAGTGTGTTAAAATATGTCAGCACCTTGTTAAAACATGTTAACAGTGTGCTAATTTATGTTAGAAACATGGCTGCAACATGCTAAATCAAGCTAAAACATGTTAGCAACTCAAGTAAAACACGTTAACAAAGTTAAAATAGGCTAATAACTTGCTAAATCATGTTAGCAACATGCTAGTAATGTGTTGTCATGTTAGAAACATGCTAGCAACATGCGGAACCACACTGTCAACATGTTAGTAATGTCCTAATTTATGTTAAAAGCATGGCTGCAACATTCTAAATCAAGCTAAAACATGTTAACAATGTGGTAAAATATGCTAGCAACTTGTTAAAACATGTTAGCAAAATGTCAAAACATGTTAGCAACTTGTTAAAACATGTTAGCAATGTGTTAAAATACACTGACAACTTGCTGGAACATGTTAACAATGTGTTAAAATATGCTAGCAACTTGTTAAAACATGTTAGCAAAATGTTAAAATATGCTAGCAACTTGTTAAAACATGTTAACAGTGTGCTAATTTATGTTAGAAACATGGCTGCAACATGCTAAATCAAGCTAAAACATGTTAGCAACTCAAGTAAAACACGTTAACAAAGTTAAAATAGGCTAATAACTTGCTAAAACATGTTAGCAATGTGTTAAAATGTTTAATAACACTTCACGTAAAATCTCCAGTCTTTTCAAAGTTATTTCAAAGTTTCAGATAAGACTTTTTCAAGCCAACATCAAAGTTTACTCATCTAGTTTGATACTATTATCTATTTACTGCATTGTTAGCCAGCATTGAACACCTCATAAACGTGCAGTCGTCTTTATATCGTAAACATGTGCGTTCACAAACAGAATAGTCTATCAATGTGTCACTCACAAGACGTCGGCAAAAACTCCCAAGATATTTTGAGGCATGAAATTGTGAGTTATTTTGAATTGAAGTTGAAAGAATGTGAGGAATGTGCTTCAATTACTATTATTATTTATTGATTAAATCTAGTAATAAAGGTAAATAAAATAAAAAATATCCAAAATATTTCATTAAAAAATAGAAAAAATATGATCAAAATGAAATAAAATAAGCTTTCTGGACAAAAAAAAAAGAAGTATAATTTAATGGTGAGGGATTTGTTCCAGGACGCGAGGGAAGGATGGTTGAAATACTAAAATTACAACAAAAAACTATTAAAAAATAGGTTTAAAAAAAACCTAATCAAAATGAGAAAAATACAGGAAAATAGAATAAAAACGCACATTAAAATGAAAACCGATTTTTTTTATTATCATTGAGATACTATTATAATTGTTAATATTTTGAATTGTATTTTCTGTTTTCAGTTTTAGTAATTGTGTTTTTGTCATTTTTATTATTATTTTCAATGTCTATAAAGTTTTATTTCAATTTTAGTTATTTTTAAAACTTAAAATAAAAACAAACGAAATCAAATGATTGCTAAAAACCTGAAATTTTAACTACTAAAATTAATACTAAAAACTTAATAAAAAGTTTAAATATTTGAAATAAGATTAAAAAACATAATTTTAAGTAAAAAAATAAAACTATTACTCAAAAATAGGAAATATTTTAAACAAAATAAATAATTTGAAAATAAAAACAATAAAAACGCTTACTAGAAAATATTTTAATATTTTATTTAACCATATCATCGAAACTTCACTAAATCCCTAAAATTATTGAAAAATGACCTTGAATTCAGTTCAAGTACCTAAATATGAAGTAAATCTCACTATTTTAGAGGTTCTCGGCTGACGGGAAGTGTGTGAATCGCTGCTCTATTATAGTTAGACTCATAAGTGTGTAGAAGAATGTGAAACAGCCCATAATCATCATGTTGTCGTGTTTTGAAACTACAGTACGCCTTCAGGGACAAACCGGCACCCCATAATGCACAGGGAAATGGAGCCGTTTCCATGGTGATTACCCGAGGAGATCTCGGCTGGATCTCTGTTTGTTTCCTCAGTCTATTTACCCTCGTCTTCCCTCCACGGACAGTGTGTGTGTGTGTGTGTGAGATGCTCTTCTTCACATTTATGCATTTGCCATAAAATCGAAGTTTGTCAGTCGCCGTCTCTCGTATTCCTCACGCAAGCGAGAGATCTCAGGTGGAGGGAACGTGAGCCGTCATTTAAACATCGGCTTCCTTAAACCTGCAAACCGTGAAATGGCCAATCAGAATCTGTCCCTGCACATCAGCCGGTCACCGTGACGACGCTTCACATCTCTGACCCAGAAACTGCAACGCTGAGGTCGAGGGTTCGACTCCCGAGATGTTGAGATGAGATAACACTTGGTTCATCCCGAGGGGAAGTGCAGTCGGGATAGCAGGATAAACACGACAGAAACTGATATCACACTGAAGAAGACCAAACACATATTGCAACTATGTATTGCGAAGATAAAAAATTAGCAGTTTTGGATAAAAGCATCTGCCAAATGCATGAATGTAAATGCTCTTTCCTTCTACAGTGTGTATCATATCAGGAGTCATGGGAAATGTTACTAGCAGTGTAGACTATTTGCTTTACTTTTGCACATTTAATGCATTCAGTTTGTTTACAACCTTGATTATTGGTCTATTGGTCACCTCAGGTGTGTGTGTGTGTGTGTGTGTGTGTGTGTGTGTCGGCTCTTCTCTGGGAATCTGAATCCCTGCATTTGTTCAGAGATGTTCAGACAAAATTAAAATAAATAATTGAAAATTAGAACAACCAATTAGTAGAAAATAATGAAATATTTTTAAATCAATTAAAATCAATTCAATTCATAATTTTAAATAAAATAAATAATTTTAAATAAAGCAACCAAAATAAAACAATTTGTAGAAAATAATTTAAATAAAATCAAGTAAAAAATAAATCCAATCAAATTAAAATACATATATAATCTTAAAATAATACAACTAATAGAAAATAATGAAATATTTTATTTATTATTAATAAAATAAAATATAAAATTAAAAAGTACTATTTAAAATAAAATAAATAATTTAAAAAATAAAACAGCTAAATGAATTAATAGAAAATAATGAAATATTTTATTTTAAATAAATTAAAATAAATATAGAATTTTAATTAAATTAATAATTTGAAATAAATCAATAATTTTAAAATAAGGCAACCAAAATAAAACAATAAATAGGAAATAATAAAATATTTTATTTTAAATAAATAAAAATAAGACAATATAAAACGAAATAAAAATTAAATGATTACAAAACATGTTTGTATGTGTGTGTGCGCGCGTGTGTGTGTGTGCTCGTGTGTGTGTGCTCGTGTGTGTGTGCGCGTGCCTGCGTGTGTGTGAGTGTGCGTGTGTGTGCGCGTGTATGTGCTTGTGTGCGTGTGTGTGTGCTTGTGCGTGTGTGCATGTGAGTGTGTGTGCGTGTGCGCGT
>JARWKJ010000015.1:39551879-39571879 GCA_029959095.1 Rhinichthys osculus | reverse complement strand
TGAAGTATTATGGGTAATGTAGTTTTTCAACACATTCTGCTGTTAAAAACCCACTTATTCTGTATCAGAGCGCATGCGTTTGAGTGCCATTTAACTCTATTAACTTGATTTGTAATGCATTTTAGCTCCTCTACGCTGATGCTGGAACATTGAGAATCGTTTAAGAATCGAAATGTGACTCTTTGAATCAAAACTGAATTGAATCTAAAGGTGTAGAGTGGTTTATGAGGATCCGATTGTGTGTCAGTCTCAGATAAAGGGCGTTTTAATTCTCTCTCCGGAAACACACACACAGACCGACAGAAATGAGTTAAATGTTCAGTATTTCATTTGTAAAGTTGTCTAACTCGTTTCAGAGATCGGACTGTTTTTAGGTGGAAGGATGTTTGTGTTTCTGTAAGTGCTTTTAGTGAGTTTGAGGTACTGAAAGAGAAAAATACATTTTATACATTCAAAAATATGTTATCCCTATTGCTCTATGTATGTATAATGCCTCATAAAAGGACATTTATCATGTCTTTTTAATCCCTCGGCAGCACGTGTTTATTAGAGATCAACCAATATAGATATTTTATAACCGATAGAGATACCAATTTTTTGCATGTTTATGTGCCCGATAACCGATATATTGAGCCGATATTACAAAACCGATACATGATTATGGCAAAATGCTTAAATATCTGGAAAAAATATCTGTAAACCCGATTATGGGTCGATCTCTAGTGTTTATCCTCTGTGTTTCAGCGTGTGGAGAGTAAAGTGAGCGGTTCTGCCTCGTTGTGTAAAGCGCCTGACCTTTAAAACAAAGCTAATCGGATGTGTGTGTGTGACGTTCACATTCCTACAGACAGAGACGGCCGCCAAGAGAGAGCAAGGGATCGTGGGAGAGAGACAGAGACACAGGGATAGGAAGTGTGTTTCAGCCTGGACATACATGTATTCAATTCAATTCAATTCAAATTTATTTGTATAGCGCTTTTCACAATACATATTGAAGTCGTCTCTTCACAGGCGTCGAGTCGTCTCTTCACAGGCGTCGAGTCGTCTCTTCACAGGCGTCGATTCGTCTCTTCACAGGCGTCGAGTCGTCTCTTCACAGGCGTCGATTCGTCTCTTCACAGGCGTCGAGTCGTCTCTTCACAGGCGTCGAGTCGTCTCTTCACAGGCGTCGAGTCGTCTCTTCACAGGCGTCGAGTCGTCTCTTCACAGGCGTCGAGTCGTCTCTTCACAGGCGTCGAGTCGTCTCTTCACAGGCGTCGAGTCGTCTCTTCACAGGCGTCGAGTCGTCTCTTCACAGGCGTCGAGTCGTCTCTTCACAGGCGTCGAGTCGTCTCTTCACAGGCGTCGAGTCGTCTCATCGCAGGCGTCGAGTCGTCTCTTCGCAGGCGTCGAGTCGTCTCTTCACAGGCGTCGAGTCGTCTCTTCACAGGCGTCGAGTCGTCTCTTCACAGGCGTCGATTCGTCTCTTCACAGGCGTCGAGTCGTCTCTTCACAGGCGTCGAGTCGTCTCTTCACAGGCGTCGAGTCGTCTCTTCACAGGCGTCGAGTCGTCTCTTCACAGGCGTCGAGTCGTCTCTTCACAGGCGTCGAGTCGTCTCTTCACAGGCGTCGAGTCGTCTCTTCACAGGCGTCGAGTCGTCTCTTCACAGGCGTCGAGTCGTCTCTTCACAGGCGTCGAGTCGTCTCTTCACAGGCGTCGAGTCGTCTCTTCACAGGCGTCGAGTCGTCTCTTCACAGGCGTCGAGTCGTCTCTTCACAGGCGTCGAGTCGTCTCTTCACAGGCGTCGAGTCGTCTCTTCACAGGCGTCGAGTCGTCTCTTCACAGGCGTCGAGTCGTCTCATCGCAGGTGTTGGAGCGTCTGAAGTCTCCGTGAGAGGCTGGATACAAACTGGAGCTGACGAACGCTATTTACCTCGGGACTAGCGTCCCGAGATAACAGCAGAAAAGCAGATGGGAACTAATTAGCGTAGCTGCTGTTCATAATATTAATGCAGTCGATCTGATTCAACAGTGGTATAAAAGGTAAGCATTATGTGAATGCTTGGCTGAAGAGATGTGTCTTTAATCTAGTTTTGAACTGGGAGAGCGAGTCTGAGCCACGAACAGTATCAGGAAGGCTATTCCAGAGTTTAGGAGCTAAATGTGAGAACGCCCTCCCTCCTTTAGTGGACTTAGATATCCTAGGAATGACCAGAAGCCTCGAATTTCGGGATCTTAAAGAACGCGATGGATTGTAGGGCGATAGAAGGTCCTTTAAATACACAGGAGCTAAACCATTTAGGGCTTTATAGGTCAGTAGTAGTACTTTGTAATTGATACGGGACTTAATAGGTAACCAGTGCAGAGATGATAGAATCGGTGTTATATGATCATATTTTCTTGATCTAGTAAGAACTCTAGCGGCTGCATTTTGGACTAACTGTAGCTTGTTTATTGAGGATGCAGGACAACCAGCTAATAAGGCATTGCAGTAATCTAGTCTCGGTCATGAATGCATGAACTAACTTTTCTGCATCAGAAACAGATAGCATGTTACGTAATCTAGCAATGTTTCTAAGGTGGAAAAAGGCTGTTCTTGTAACATATGAAATATGATTTTCGAAAGACAAGTTGCGGTCTAGTATAACACCCAGGTCTTTTACTGTAGTCGATAAGGTAACAGGACATCCTTCTATATTAAAGTTGTATTGTAAGAGATTTTGTGGGTAGTTTTTTGGACCAATAAGTAATACCTCCGTTTTATCTGGATTTAGTAGCAGGAAATTACACGTCATCCAGCATTTTATATCTTTAAGACATTCTGTCAATTTAGATAAGTTAGTGTTTTCATCTGGTCGTGATGAAATATATAATTGAGTGTCATCAGCATAGCAGTGGAAATTAATTCCATGTTTTCTTATAATATTACCAAGTGGCAGCATATATATTGAGAATAGCAGAGGGCCTAACACCGATCCTTGCGGCACTCCATAGTCTACTGACGTTATCTTCGATTTTTCCCCATTTAAACAGACAAAATGGTAACGGTCCGATAAGTACGATCTGAACCAGCTTAATGCCTGTCCCTGAACACCAGTGTAGTTTTGTAGTCGATCCAGGAGTATTTTATGATCTATAGTGTCGAACGCAGCGCTAAGATCGAGTAGAACTAATATTGAGATACAGCCTTGGTCAGAAGCTAAAAGTAAATCATTTGTAATTTTAACTAGCGCAGTTTCTGTGCTATGATGCGGTCTGAATCCTGACTGAAATTTTTCATATATCTCATTTTCTTGCAAGAAAGAGCACAATTGAGCGGACACAATTTTTTCTAGTATTTTAGACATAAATGGAAGATTTGAAATGGGTCTGTAATTTGCTAAGTTATTTTGATCTAATTGCGGTTTCTTAATAAGAGGTTTTATTACTGCCAGCTTGAATATTTTTGGAACATGACCTAAAAATAAAGACGAGTTAATAATATTAAGAAGAGGCTCTTCCACTACAGGTAACACTTCTTTCAGAAGTTTAGTGGGTATTGGATCTAATAAACATGTTGTTGGTTTAGATGCAATGATAAGTTTATTTAGCTCTTCCTGTCCTACAGTTGTAAAGCGGTGTAGTTGTTCTTGAGGGACGATAATTGAGGCTGAATCACAAGACACCATAGAGGATTGTACATTTACAATTGTATTTCGGATGCTTTCTATTTTCTCATTGAAGTAATTCATAAAATCATTACAACTATACTGTAACGGAATATTTTGCTCTGGTGATGTCTGTTTATTTGTTAGTCTAGCCACGGTGTTAAATAAAAACCTTGGATTATTTTGGTTATTTTCTATTAGTTTGCGGAGATGCTCTGCCCTGGCTGCTTTTAGAGCCTTTTTATAACGTGACATACTGTCTTTCCACGCGATTCTAAAGACCTCTAAATTAGTTTGTTTCCATTTACGCTCTAAGTTACGAGTTTCTCTCTTGATAGCATGTGTAGTACTATTGTACCATGGTGCTTTAGTTTTCTCTCTAACCTTTTTCAATCTAATTGGTGCAACAATATCTAATGTACTAGAGAAAATGGTGCTCACACTGCTGGTCATTTCCTCTAGTTCATCTGTTTGTTTGGGTTCTCTGAGCAGCTGAGATAGATCAGGTAAGCTATTTGAGAATCTATCTATAGTGATTGGAAGGATTGTTCTGCCTGGTCGGTAACGCGGCGCAACATGACAAATTTCAGCAGTACGTATTATACAAGTTACCATGTGATGATCAGTGAGGTCGTCACTTTGCGGTATAATATCTATATCGGTTGGATCGGTTCCATATGATATAATTAAGTCTAGTGTATGATTTAGACGATGAGTGGGACCACTGACGTTTTGCTTGACCCCAAAGGAATTTAATAAATCTGTAAACGCAGTCCCTAACGCATCATTTGTGTTATCTACGTGTATGTTAAAATCTCCAACAATTATTGCTTTATCGACATTGACCAATAGATCTGAGAGAAAGTCTGCAAACTCTTTTAGGAAATCAGCATATGGTCCTGGAGGTCTATATACAGTAGCCAAGGCTAGAGATAATAGGGATTTCTTTCTTACATCTAAGAGCGTAACATTTAGCACAAGTACTTCAAACGAATTAAATCTGTGACCTGTTTTCTGAGTAACATTAAGAATATCTCTATAGATTGTTGCAACACCGCCGCCACGACCGATCAGACGGGGCTCATGCTTATAACAATATCCTGATGGAGTAGACTCATTTAGACCGAAATACTCATTTGGTTTAAGCCAGGTTTCAGTAAGGCAAAGTACATCGAAGCTATTATCTGTGACCATTTCATTTACAATAACCGCCTTAGGTGTGAGCGATCTAATGTTTAGAAGACCTAGTTTTAGAAATTGTTTTTGTTCACTGATATTTAGATTTTCTGGTTTAATTACAATAAGATTTTTCCTAGATCCTACACTAGATTTATTGTTTGGCCTCACTACACGAGGAATAGACACAGTTTCTATATAATGTTCTACACTACTTATATTAATTAAGTTGGGACAGCAAAGACTGTGAATTGGACTTTGACTTACTAGTCAGATGGTGTGCAACGTCTTGGAGATGTTGTCCGACAGAACAGCCGCTCCGAATCTGCTGGGGTGCAGGCCATCAGCACGGTAGAGCCTAGGTCGCTCCCAGAACAGATTCCAATTATTTACAAAGAGCAGTTTCTGTTCATTACACCATGACATTAACCATTCATTTAGAGCAAATAGTCTACTGAACCTTTCTTGTCCTAGTCGGTACGTGGGAAGCGGTCCAGACACGATGATCGTTGCCTCAGGCGCTGTGCTGCGTACCGCCTCGATCAGGCTCCTGTAGTCCTTCTTTAGAACCTCCGTCTGCCGCAGCCTGATGTCGTTCGTTCCCGCATGGAGGACAACGGCTCCGACGCGCTCGTCACCGGTCAGAATCTCGGGAACCTGTGCGGCGACATCAAGAACACGAGCACCAGGAAAGCAGTGAGTGCGCACCTTACCCTTACCTGAGGTAGCGCGGACATGACGGACCATGGAAGTGCCGATGATCACGGCGTCGTCGCGTTCCGACTCGTGGAGAGGGGAGAAGCGGTTCCGGGTGGAGATCTCGAAGACCGGGAGGGGCGGAGAGGTTCTTGCTCTGGTCCTGGCTCGTGTCTTCCGCTGTGGGATCACCCAGGGTCCATGGTGTTGTGTAGGTGCCGGAGTGAATGAAGCCAGAGATGATCGCGTCCTCCTGGGCAGAGAAACGCACGGAGTAGAGGAAGTCGGAGTCAAAAAGTTACTAACCACTGACTTGTGAGCATCGGCGCGTGACGTTTCAAGCGCTGATCGCCGATCCCGCAGCTCGGCTTGCTTCTCCAGCAGACCACCGATCTGTTTCTCCACCGATTCCAGTTCCAATCGCACCGACATCAGCTCGAATGTGTCCTCACCTGCACTCAGAGGTAACGTTAGACACACATCCGATATGTTCGCCATTATAACAGATGAACAGTAAATTAGCAGTGATACTACCAATATCACTACTAATTTAGGACTGGAATGCTGGATATAACCTGTATCCTTTCAGTGAAACGGGTGTAAAATCAGACGGTCAATAAGCGCGAGCCCACGCGTGAAATGCTAGCGGGCTAAAGGCTAGTAGCCGAGATTCGCAAAGTTGGATCTAAGTAGCGATATCAAAGCAATCCGATTGTTTTTTTTTTTATAGGGAATAGTATCGAGGATAGGTTCACACGATATAAAAATAGAAAGTGCTTGTTAATAAATGAGTGGTAACAAACACCGCCCGCGCATGCCTCATGTGTGTCATGTATCATGTGTGTTGGTCTGATGCTCATATTTATATAGACAGTAACTCACACACAACTCGTTCACAATAAACACGAGCACAATTTGCTGCTCTTTGATCCAGAAACATGCAAATATTGGCAAATTATTTTCAGTAATTTTCAGATTGAATGTACTCGTTGTTAGATGCTCCATGCACTCGACTGGATATGTTAATAAAGGAGAAAAGATGTTAATATGGAGAATTATTGTGGGAGGAGCTCTGTACGAACCTTCAGGTTAACCCCGCCCCCTCTGTGTCATCAGCCGTATGCCCCGCCCCCTCACCCGATGGCCCCGCCCGCTCACTCGATGGCCCCGCCCAGTCCCGGAAGCAGCAGCTGTAGTGCAGTGGAGCTGCTCAGCCAAACCAACCTGTACATACGAGGACTTCACCCTGGAACAAGCGACCAGGACCTCATCAAACTCTGCCAGCCGTGAGTGAACACACACACACACACACGTGTGTACACACTCACTCACAAACCACACACACATTCACGCACGCACACTCACTCACAAACCGCACACACACACACACACACACACACACGTACGCACACACACATGCACACACACATAAACACACACACTCACTCACATACACACACTCACTCACAAACACATACACACATTCACGCGCGCACACTCACTCACAAACCGCACACACACACACACACACACACACGTACGCACACACACAAACCACACACACATGCACACACACATACACACACACACTCACTCACATACACGCACTCACTCACAAACCACATACACACATTCACGCACTCACACACACACACGCACTCACTCTCACACACACACAAACACACTCACAAACACATACACTCACACACACAAACACGCACGCACGCACGCACAAACACACACACTCACTCACAGACACGCACACACTCAGAGACACACACACGCACACACACACACACATTCACGCACACACACTCACAAACCGCACACACACTCATTCACAAACACATACATTCACGCACTCACACACACACGCACTCACTCTCTCTCACACACACACACAAACACACTCACAAACACACTCACAAACACATACACTCACACACACACACACACACACTCACGCACGCACGTACACACACACACACACAGACGCACACTCAGAAACACACACAGACACAAACACACAAACACTCATACACACTCAGAGACACACACACACACACACACACAAACAAACAAACACACACACACACACACACACACACACACACCCACTCACAGACGCACACACACATACACTCTCATACACACACAGACACACACACACTGTAAATAGTGTTTCCAGTGCCGTGGGAAACAGCACAATTATCCCTGCTGGAGAAAAGATGACAGACTGAGACACACTGACACGGTTGAGTTTATTTATATACACACACACACACACACACTCACACACACACACACTCCGTTCACACTCACACACTCCGTTCACACTCTGACTGAACCACACAAACTATACCGACACTGTGTGCATGTGAAAGAGAGTCAAACTCTTACAGGATCACGATTAAAAGGTACAGCAGAAAAACACTAACTTCCGACTGTTTTGGGTGAAAGAAACCTTTATTAACACCATAATGGTTTCAGGTGAGAAATAAAATGTTACAAAAGTGTTATTGCAAGTTGCTTTAAGTGTCTGCTAAATGCATGAAGTGCTGGATGAATGTGCAAACAACAGGGAAGACGAGACGCTTGTGAAAACTGCAGTGCACGTGAAAACTGCGTAGAAGTACCCATGATGCTCTTGGATCAATGTTTTATTAATGTCTGATACTGTTTATCATTTCTATCCTCACAGATATGGGAAAATCGTCTCTACTAAGGCCATCCTGGACAAGAACACAAACCAGTGCAAAGGTGAACGCCTGCTTTTGTACTTTATTTAGTGCTGGGCAACAACTAATCATGATTAATCGCTTCCAAAATAAACGTTTGTTTTATATATGCGTGTGTACGGTGTATAGTTATTTTGTATATAAATACACGCACATGCATGTATATATTTAATAAAAATTTGTTATTTATATATAAAATATATTTATATATAATATACAGGTGAAACTCGAAAAATTTGAATATTGTGCAAAAGTTCATTTATTTCAGTAATTCAACTAAAAAGGTGAAACTAATATATTATATAGACTCATTACATGCAAAGTGAGATATTTCAAGCCTTTATTTGTTATAATTTTGATGATTATGGATTACAGCTTATGAAAACCCCAAATTCAAAATTAGAATATTGTGAAAAGTTTTGATAAGCTGTAAACCATAATCATCAAAATTATAACAAATAAAGGCTTGAAATATCTCACTTTGCATGTAATGAGTCTATATAATATATTAGTTTCACCTTTTAAGTTCAATTACTTAACTTTTCACACAATATTCACATTTTTCGAATTTCACCTGTAAATTATCTATAAATATATATACAGTATATTCATGCAAATATTTCTTAAATATATACATGCATGTGTGTGTATATACAAAATAACTATACAGCATGTATACACACACATATATTAAACAAACTTTTATTTTGGATGTGATTAGTTGCCTCTCTGCACTAATTTGATAATATAATGTTAAACAGATTATGTGTCAGGGATGGTCAACTAGTTTATATCTATAGTTTATATAGATGTTTTAGGTTTATTATAGTTAGTTTCTAAACGCCAATAATGGACGTAATCGCAGTAAGACGTTTAGATGACACGAGCAAACCTCTTCACTCCCGTTTACATGCAGTTTTCATTATTCTGCATCAGTTTGATCGAAGTATTGCAGGTTTATTGCCTAATCTCATCATCATAACTGCATCTATAGGTCTCTGTTATGTGTGAGGAGGATCATGATAGCTTGTGCTGATAGTTATAGATGTCTATTAGTTGTTCGTTTTATTTGTTTCTTCAGCATCAATTATTATACCTTTAGACAAAATAATTGCTTGAGTTTTGAATTATATTTGATGCATCAGACTTGTATGGCTCATATATAGTGAGAATATGGAGGACAAAACAGCTCAGTTTTATTCAGAGGCTCAAACTGAGCAAAAATATGCAATCTGGATATTATTTATATGGACAAAAAGTGATGATGCTTGTAATGTGAATCAATGAGATTATAACAGTATAGCATATACCTGTCATGAGATATATAACCTGTCATGATCTGTTATGAAGATAGCAGATGAACCCAATAGCAGACAGCAGATAACTTAAACAAGGGGTTTATTAAAGACAAAACAGAAAACAAAACCCACGATGGGGCAAAACAAGACAGGATAGACTAAGACAAAACATTGGTTCTGTCATGATCCTGCCACAAGACTAGGAATAATCAATAACATGATGGCAGAATCATGACAATACCGACATAAAATGCATATAAATATCAATATCTGCCAATAATATAGTAAGATGATATTTAAATGCTTAGTTTTATGATCAAAGCTCTGTAGTTTTCAAACATAATGCAATGCAATGATGATTGACAGATGAACTAATAAACCTGATGATCATATTTGATACTCATGATTTCTCTAATAAATGATGATGGATAATCAAGTAAACCTGCTTCAGTCCAGCTGAAATATTATTAACAATATCAAAGTTATTCCTTGATAAAATCAGGGCAGATTTGACACAGAAAGACTCGTGAAGCTCGAGCTGAAGGACGTTTGTACACTTATATTACAAGACTTTACTGGATAAAAGAGTCTGAACTGTCAATCAGAGACAGAAGGAGTGAGAGATTGTGTGAGACAAAAATTAATGCATCACATATATGATACGGTGGGATTTATAGGGTTAAAATTAATCTTTTGATTGTGTGCGACAGGTTTTTCAGTAAAGTTTTGATCATTTACAGGCCTTCGAGTATCAAGTATGACACTGTAGGCTTCTGAGGGTTAACTAGCCCTCCTATAACTCCTGAAGCTTTCCGCTCGTATGATTTTTTCCCAGTGTGTCCGTGAGGAAGGATTTGAGGATTTGATGTGTGAAGAGGGTCTTATAACCTACTTCCTCTCTAATTAAACCTTCATCTCTCCTGGATAACAGGCCGCCGCTGACGGCTTTAATCCAAACACTGCGCGCGCGCGTGTGTGTGTGTGTGTGTGTGTGTGTGTACGCATTTAATCTGCCATGAAATTTTAATTAACACCAGTGTGACCCTTATCTGCTGATACAGCCCCGAGAATGAAGGTGTGACGGAAAATAAAGGACGAGTGAGGGATTGTGGGAAAGAGCGGTCACTCATAAATATCTCATAACTCATTAATCGGGTTTGAGGGTTTCCTCGCGCCTCGCTGATGGATGAGGTCAGGAGAAATGGGGAGCACAAGTGAAGTGGGAACCGCAGGGCTGTTGGCGAGGAGGCGAGCGTATGGAGGGTTTAATCCCGCGGGTCTGCCGGCGCTCCTCACTCGACGCCTGGCGAAAGGCGATCGGATCATGAAAGCCTGTTTCGTTGGGCTGGTTTTCCTGAACGCAGTTTCAAAGTGCTTTTAGACGTGATGCGCTCAAGGATGAGGGACGGATTCGGGAAACATTCTTTAGGATAAAAATCTTTCTTAAAGGGATAGTTCACCCCAAAATGAAAACTCTGTCAGTAATTACTCTCCCTCATGTTGTTCAACCCCGTCAGACTTTCGTTCATCTTCTGAACACAAATTAATAGTTCACGTAGTGTAACGGTGCAGCGCTTCTGGGTTGTACGTCACACACACACACGACCAGCGTCGGCCAATAGTGAGCCTCCGTGTGACGCACAGAATCGCTGCGCCGTTACACTACGTGAAATCTCGAGGCCCACAGAGAAGGAAATGAATAGCTGAATAAAGTCGTTATTTTAGTTTGTTTTTTGCGCACAGAAAGTATTCTCATCGCTTGATAAACTTAAGGTTGAGCCACTGTAGTCACTTGGACTATTTTAACGATGTCTTTAATAACTTCTCTGGGCCGGCAAGTTTCGATCCCTTAGAAGCCTATGGAGGAGTGATCCAGCTCTCAGATTTAATCAGAAATATCTTAATTTGTGTTCCGAAGATGAACGAAAGTCTTACGATGCTTCTTAAGAATGTTCTTTCCTGTAGTTAATAATTGTATCACTTAAAACTCATCTTTGATCACCAAAATTTAATTTTTAAATGTTTTTTTTCCTTGAAAAAGAATTCTTCATGCCTTAAAATAGCTTGAATGTAATTCGACACCCTTGCCTCATTTAGTATGCGTGGTTCTATGAATATACAAATGAGCCCCGCCTCCACTCACTCACTCACTCAGCTCAGAGATGCACTCGTTGACGATCACACGTTGATCTGATTGGTTGGTCCTGATAATACTGCTCATGTTGATAACACTGGTCATGTGACCTGATAACACTGGTCATGTGACCTGATAACACTGGTCATGTGACCTGATAACACTGGTCATGTGACCTGACGTGACGGTTCTGCCGTGTCTGCAGGTTACGGTTTCGTGGACTTCGACTGTCCGGCAGCGGCGCAGACGGCTGTTTTGTCTCTGAAGGCCAGCGGTGTGCAGGCACAGATGGCGAAGGTGAGGCATCTTCATCATCATCTTCATCATCATCATCCTCACGACTGAGTTATGAGCTGTTTTATCCTCTGCACATTCAAACAGAGATTTGATGTGTTTAAAAGCATATACATATTTCGTCACCAAGGTCATGGGTTCGACTCCCAGGGAATGAGTGAATATGTAGTATAACATGAACGCTGTGTCGTTTTGGATAAAAGTAAGTGTAAAATGTTTTTGTTTACAGAGATTGTTTTTAATTTCTGTTTTAGTTATTTAAGTACATCAACTTAAGTTGATAGAAAATGTGAAATGTTGCTTTGGCAACTAGATAAAGTATTTTATTTTATTTAAGTTAACGATTTAGTGTCAGTTGCCAATACTAACCCTGGTGGTTTGTCTGTTTTTCATCTTAATGTTCTTCAGAGAACTAGTATAGGTATAGGTGCTCGTCTAACTGCTTCTCAAACAAGAACAAATGTGGGCGGGGCTTGAGTGTGTCTGTGTGGAATTGATTGGATGGTTGTGGTTTGCTATTGGTGGATCTCATGTGAGTGACAGGTTGCCCCGCCCACATCATCAGAGAAGAGAAGAGATGCTGCAAGAGGGAGGGGAACATGAATTTAAAACAATAATGATGTGCACCAATAAATCATTTAGAATTAACACTGCAATATTTCATTTAAAAAAAAAGAAAAGAAAAAAAATTGTCCATTTTGGTTTCATTGTGACTAAGTCATAGTCGTTCCATATTCATGAGAAGCGCTTTCTGTCTTTCCTCTTTTGTGAGCTTAATAATAAATCTGCTCTCTCTCTCTCTCTCTCTCTCTCTCTCTCGTTACTGTTTGACAGTCGAGTCGGGTGTTAATTAGTTGGTCTAACAGATTCTCTCCTCTGTTTCTCTCTCACAAACACACACACACACACACACACAGAATCAGGTGATGTGACTCTAAATGAATCCCTCATCCTCACAGTGTCTCTTTACTGACAGGACTCGAGCTTCTCATCATGCACAGAGCTTTAGTTTGTAATGTTTGTGACGCCCATGTAATCAGGCCTGATTCGTGGATTCGCACTGACAGAAACCGGTGCGTGTAAACACAGTCACAGCTGTCCTGCAGCTCCTTAAAAACTCATTCAGTTTGAACACATTTAAGGTTGTAAAATAAAAATGAATTTAAACATCTTACATGGCGTAATACAAGTCCTTTTAAGAGATCTTAAATGTGGGTTTAGAAAAACAGGAAATGAATTATGGCCCAATATTTATTTTCAAACTTCAGAAGTCTATGATATAATGACGTAATGCTTTCTATATGAATAAATTCTGCACATAATGCCCAGTGATTGCTTATGATTTATAGTTGATGAATTATCATGTTTACTTTATAGTGTTTATATGATATAGATATAAGATACTCTCCCTCATTTGTTTGAATGAGCAGCTGAAAGTAGTAACGCATAGACATTTCAAAATAAGAGTCCCAGTGAATTTCAGGCTTGTCTATAATGAAAAGTCCCATATAATACACGAAATCTAAATCTATCGGTCAAATTTGTACTCTAACTTGTATGTATTGGTATAGTAGTACACAAACCAACAATATTTGCAGTACACGTCTAGAAATGTTTTAAATTTGCAGTTACATTGTTGTTTGGTTGCAGTGTTTAAGTAAGTAAAAGAATCTGCGATACATGATTTATTTCGAGATTGTATTGTTTTGTTCTATAGGGGATATTCTGTGTATTTTTTTGAAGCAAGAAAATGGCAATCTGCATTTCTCTTCTTGGTTCCTTAATCTAGTTGTCATAAAAACGTTGGCATTTTATTTTACAAAATTTGCTGGCTCTACTAGTGTTAGTATTAGTCACGATACTAGAATTTCCAACTTCGATAAATATTGATATTTAATACCGCTGAGAAAACTACCGTCATACAAATAATTTGTTATATCATAATTTTTTGATAATTTAGTATTTTGTTGTAACAGCTTATACACACAAGGAGGCTTTATTTGAATAGATGAACTAGATTTACAAAAAAAGACAAATAAACAGTCAGTAATAAAATAAGAACAAATAAACAAATTGTAAACTATAACAGAATAAAAAGACAAGTGAATAAACACGGCTTTACATTTTTCAGGTGTGTTCAACAGTATATTCAGGTAAAAACCAATACAGAAATGAAAGTAATCAAAAGTGGTAATTGATGAGGTGATAGAAACGAAAATACCAATCAGCTTTGAAATTATGTATCTTGGGATAGCTGAGACTCTAAAATTAAAAAGAAAGGACGATTATAAATTGCTTCGAATCATGCTGTTGTCAAGTAGGAAAGCAATAACCAGAAGATGGCGAAGAGATTTGGTGCCTAAAGTGGAAGAATGGGTAGATGTAATGCTAAGCATTTATAAGATGGAAAAGCTAACTGCGTCATTAAGATTGGAAGTCGATAAATTTAACAATATCTGGAAAGGATGGATTAAATATATTAGGCAACATAGAACGGATTTTGTTTAGAGACTTGTGGTAAGGTCTGAATGTTTTATGAATACCTCTTTAATGTACTATGTAGAAGGATGAAGAAAGAAAATTTAATATGCAAGGATTGTCACGGAGAGTAACACATACCACACCCCAGTTCTAAGCTACAATTTTATTTTTTGTTTTAGTTTTATGTTTATGTTTGGTTTATGTTTCAAAAAAACGAATGTCTTATCATTAAGGGAATTCAAGGAAAAACAAGTTTTGACTGTATTTAAATATTGTCAATGTTTGCCTTGTTGTTCTGTAAAATTCATATTGTGAAAAGACAATAAAATATGAAAAAAAAAAGAAATGAAAGTAATCAAATATAAAATAACACTGGATAGCTTTCGTTGTAACAATTAAATACAAAATTAGTTACAAAAGTTATTTATTTAAGAGCAGTGAGTGATTTTCTTGAGTAAGTAACATCTTAATCAAAGTTTATTAGGCTACTGTCACTTTAAGAGCTTCTGCACGGATCCAGTATACTGTTACACAACATGAGTTTTTCTCTCAACTATTAGATTTCAAAACTGACTGTATTTACCTGAAAACTCAGCGACACAGGCATTTTGACATCATTTTGTATGTATTTGACTGTTTAAGCGCAATAAGCCACGGAAAAGAAGTCAGTTTGGTTCCCGCAAGCTGTTTGAGAGACGGCTTTATGAGATAGATGGAACCATTTCAGATATTTCTTACCAATAATTTGATAATTTTGACAACACTAGGCTCTGATGAATTGCTTTTGTTTGACGAAGTCTCTTTGTGTGAATGTAAATGCACATTTAATTGAAAAAGCTTTCCTGGAGCTCAAAGAGTCGAGGGTTGGCGCTTGCAACGCCAAGGTCAAGGGTTCGATTCCCAGGGAAAGCAAGAACTGATGAGAATGTAAATGTGTGCCTTGAAATGCAATGGATAAAAGCGTCTGCCAAATGCATAAATGTAAATGTAAAAGCTCTGCTATTCAGTGTGAGATGAGTCTGAGAGTGTTTCTGACCTCACACTGTGATCGCGCTGTAATTAGAGCAGCGAGGCAGGGGAACCCAATCCCATAATGCATCTCTGTCCTCTGCTACCCACAACTCCCTCTCAATGCCCTTCACAACTAACCGTCTCCTCCAGAACTGAGACAGATGGAGAAAAGTTGTTCAGGATATTATTGATTTTGATGAAATACCTTCTTTTATTATTATTTTTAGAGTAACTTGCTCTGATAAATCATTCACAATACGACCAGGAACACACAAGAAGACTGAATAAGTTTTGCTTTCAAGTTATGATATTTCAGTTTTGTTTTCTGCAGTCGGTTCACTGTGATCATTATGATAATGAGATGCTAATCACATGTAAATTTCCTCTCTCGCCTGAAATGGCGGGAAGATCCGGCACTCATTAGGCCTTGTTTTCCATAGGAATAGAGATTTGTACCCACACTATTCCCATGATGCTTTGTGTGAATTATGCATCATCAAGCACACTGTAAATAATAATCAGCAAGTGGCGTGAGCTACTAAACTACAAGTATACTTGTGTATGCAGTGTGTTGATTGAAAGACAAGACAGAACGACTGTGAAAGTGTCTTAAGGGAGATATCATCGTGATTTATTATAGTTTTATTACAGTAATTTAGATGATAATGGTATAATTTTATGTGGGTTATATATTTGCATATTAATGTTTATGATAATGAGCTTGTGTTTTAGAGCAAATATATTCCGCATGTTGTTTACATGTACTGACAAACCTCTAGAGAACACACACATATATTATAAATTCACATGGATACATGAACACACACACACTTGTTTAGTGGGAAATCTCATACTGTATTGTACTGTATTTGGTTTGACACTTACTTCGCAACTGTTGAAAAAGTGTGTATGAAATCCAGACGTGCTTCATCCGCCATGTTGTCAGGGTCATGTGACCTACGGCGTCGCTTAAATCCTCCGTTCATAAATCCTCTCCCGCGGCATCATGGGATAGTAAAGTGTCCATCATACACACACTTCAGAATCTCGCCGGAAATAGTAGGACTTTTCGCCTACTGTTTTATGAATTTATTTTTATTTTATCTATTTATTTATCTCGAACAATCAGCAAAACAAAATTTTAAAACCACAAAATACAACACAAAAAATCAAAATTGAACAACAAAAAACAAATATATAAAAGGACTAGTTCGAGAGGGAGCAGGCGGAAGCAAATAGAGATTATTATGAATTCTGATTTTTCCGCATATATAGTATGGAAGTTTGGACACAGCGATGGTTTGTTACGTCAATTTTAACTGAAATAAAATATGAAACAAAAACAAGTTTAAACCAACAAGAGACACTAATTACTGTAATGGTGACTTCTGTTTTACATCAAATATAATCAAAAACGTTACATAAAGCTACATTTATTAAATTTGATAATACAAAAATGTATTTATATGTAATATTTGTCACTATGCTTGCCCAAAGTGCATCATTAGTGATATTGTAAGTTCTTGCTGTTTAATATTTTAAGTTACTCATACTGGCCTTAAAATACTTAAAAAAAATTATTAGAGTACCAATTTTTCTGCATTCGATAGTTCATCAACCTTTAAAATAAAGACAAAAAGTGGGATTTTAGAAACAATTTTAACTAATAAAATTGCTAGTAAATTTTACATCAACAAGGAACAGAATTGTGACATTTTTGACTAGTAGAAGTACTGAAGGAGTATTTTCTTGTAGACTTACTCCAATAATCTATATATTATTTGAGAATAATTTATTCTACAGTGGATGTGATGCAGAAGTGGAACATTCATATTCGTAAATATTTGCTATTTTATGGAAAGAAATTGAAAGAAAAGATCCCTTAATCCTGTTTGATAACTGGAGTGTTTTTCTCAGGAGAAACTTCTTAAGCTAAAGTGCTTCATCTATTCGTCTAATGTGAGGCGGTAAAAGGTCTGGAAGTTTTCTAAACACGGTGTGTGTGTTTGTGTGTGTGTGTGTAGTGTACAGGAGCGTCTCTTCGTGAGAACATGGAGCATTTAATACAGCCAGAATGAGAGGAAATGAAACGTTTAAACGCACATTATTAACCTCTTCATTAACACAGATGAGATGTGAGATTAACACACACTGATCGCTGGTCACATGATCACACTCAGTATTCCTGTCATTTCTGAAAGCATATTCAACAACAAACACACACAAACAGGTTTCCCACAATAATCAGAGCGTCGGAAAGAACATATGCGCGGAGGAGTCCAAGTGTGTGTTTACGTTTGTTTACACAACAGGAGGAAACACACACACACACACACACACACACACACACACTAGCAGGCACGTCTGCTTCCTGTGCCAGTCACGCAATCCTTCCAAAACTCGGAACACATTGAACATGTACATGCCAGTAGGAGATGGACACACACACACACACACACACACAGGCTTCAGTGGCAGTGTATGACAGTGAAGTGTGTTTGACTCACTATTAAAGGACATTAACGTGACAGAGGAGCTTTATCTGCTCTCTCTCTCTCTCTCTCTCTCTCTCTCTCTCTCTCTCTCTCTCTCTCTCTCTCTCTCTCTCTCTCTCTCTCTCTCTCTCTGTTGTTTATAAGTGTTTATTAGTGTGTTGGTCTGTCAGTGTGTGAATGAGAGTCGAACCCTGATCTGTCATCTCAGACTCACATTCGTACAGTTACACGTTCATATTCTCGCATTACTGACACAGTCAAACATTTGTCCTCATGCATGCTTTTGTAAATCATGTAATGCATAATTGTTCATTAAAAATGCAGTCAAAATCCCCAATGTATAATATCTCTGTGTTTCTCAGATGCAATGTTATTTTAGTATCACTGAATATTTTGATTTTTGATTATTATTTTAATTATATATATATTTTTGACATGTTTTATTGCTTTGATTCTGAAGTTGCAATGGTTGACCAATTTGAATCTTTCAAACTGTCAATTACATCATAAAATGTGAGTGTTTAAGTCACATGAGTGATCTGTGTGTGTGTGTGTGTGTGTGTGTGTGTGTGTGTAGCAGCAGGAGCAGGACCCCACTAACCTGTACCTGTCTAATCTGCCCGTCTCTATGGATGAACAGGAGCTGGAGGCGGCGCTACGACCCTTCGGTCATGTGATCTCCACGCGCGTGTTACGAGACGCTAGCGGCGCGAGCAGAGGCGTCGGCTTCGCCAGGTAAACCAGCGCTGAGTGTGTGTGTGTGAGTGTGTGTTTATATGTTAGAACCTCAGCAGATAGAGTATTTAATAGACTTTAAATAAGGTGTTTTCTGTGCTAATGAGGCTCCACTGTAAAAAAAATATTGTGATTTTAACGGTAAAAGTAAAAATGCTACCGTGAAAAACTGTTAATTGGTTAATAGAAAGTTTCCGTACTTTATAAGGTAAATAACTACAGTAATTCTACAGTAAAATACCGTTAACAGTTTTATTTTTATTTTATTTTATTTACAGTTTTTGGAAGTGAATTTTTTTTTATAATTTACAGTGAAAAAACACAATTCCCTGACACTTCACATTTGATGTATTTTCATTGAAATAACTGTTTCTTCGTAGTTTTTCTAATCCGTTATGGATATTATAGGGTTTTAAGTTACATTTAATGTTGTTTAATTAATTAATGCTTATTGCATTTTTTAAACTCCATGTGTGTCCCCATGATGGTGTTTAGTGTGTGTGTGTGTGAATGACTCTGTGCAGCTTCTGTTTATTATTAGTATGAACTTTCTTATGATAAAGCTGTTTGTGACGAGCTTTGATTGATCATGTGACTCGTATCTCCACTGTGATTGGTGGTTGTCAGTGTATTACAATGATACAAAACAGATATTAGTTCTTTAATAGGTTGGTAATTTAACATGATATCAGATAGTGAAATACGTCTTTTTACTGTAAATTATAAGTCTGTAAAACCTGAAATGTTGCTACCGTATTTTTTTACGGTAAATTTCTGGCCGGCGTTTTTTTTACCGTAAATTTAACGGATTTTTTTTTTACAGCTTCTGGCAAACAAAACAAAACACAATGTTGTGATTTCCTGCTGTCCGTTTTGTTCCAGTCATGTGTGTGAATGTCTGTCGTGTGTGTATTTTCTTCTTCAGGATGGAATCCACAGAGAAATGTGAAGTTATCATACAACATTTCAATGGGAAATATCTGAAAACTCCTCCAGGCGTCCCAGGTACCAGTGCCTCTGTGTTCAGTACCGTATCGGCATGACCGCTGTCATTTGTCAAACCTCCCCGCGTCAGGCTTGATGAATGATGAGCAGGTGAAATGATGCTTGTTTTGTTCCTCATGGCCTGACAGATCACTAACACACACACTGTAACTAACATCACTGGAGGAACTGCTGATTTATGGATGTTATTGCTCAGATGTTGCTCTTTTAGAGCTCACAGAGTTCTTGGTTTCTACTTGGTCTCAGATGCTTCTCAGTTAACTGTGACCCAAACGACTCAATAGTCGTCGTCCAATAAGAGTCTATTGCT